>JASAMV010008819.1:0-13197 GCA_030248065.1 Rhynchonema sp. JSB1_4
GAGCAATAAACCGCACCTTTAATTTGAATTATATACCATTCCCACCGACCTTCTATCTCATCATCCTCATCCGGATGTAGTGCTTGGCAGTCGGACATAACGTCGAATAGTTGATCCACTAAAAAATAATAAAATAAAATTTAGCAAAAAATAACAATTATTTCGCAAGTTTACAAACAAGAAACCCACAAACAGTCCTGTCGACGGGCACAAATCGTAGTTCGGCAATAGGTGGCGGTGAATCATCGTTAGCCGCATCCCCGTTCTCAATCGACGCAGAGCCGGCTGTTTCGGACGATTCGGGGAGCATGTCTTAAAAAAAAGAAAAAATCTAATGCGTAAAATAACAAAATAATTCCAAAAAAATCGGGAACTTAGCACCGTGCGTATAAGCATAACCGGCGCTATGCTTATACGCGCGGTGCTAATTATCGGACATTAGAATCGGAATCGGCTCAAATTGGCAATTTATGAGTATTCATTCATAGTCCATCCGTGTCCTGACCTTTCTCTTTCTTTTCATTTGCATTAGCAGTTGTAACACTGCACGCTGCGATGCTGTCGGTAAGCACATCGGCAAAATGCAACTCAGGTCGGTGCGGTCTTTTCGGCTTGTTCTGGCCTCCTGTGAAACATCACTTGCACTTGCACTCCGGCTTTAGGCAGGCTTAGGCCTGGCAATTTAGGCACATTTTCAGGCAGAATTAGGTACCCACCGGCGGCAGCTGCGTCGATCATCAGATACAAACATTCTTCGGGATAATTGCTCAAATCACGCGACACAGCGTGCAGCGCAATGGCCGGGTACTGCAGAGAGAAACCGCGACCGTCCTCACCCACCCACGAAACACAACTGAAAATTAAAATTATAGGTTAAGGTTATGCTATCAAATGTTCCGTTTTCCACAAGGTTTTCATGAAGCAAAATATTTCGGATCGGACCCAGACCAACTCTGGTCAGGCCGGGCCGGATCCGTCAGTTTTCAAAGGTCAAATACCGAAAAGCCCAAGACATGCGGAAATTTTCTGCGGGGAATTAATTGCTTATTCAAGATGATAACTGAAAAAAATCAATAATTAGCAAACATTAAAGCGTGAAGCGCAAAGATTTTAAAAATTGTGGTACAAATGTGGAACTCTCTTTAGTAATTAGGTATCACGGTATCAGTATCAGAGGTCTCAATCGGGCGGACCCAGTCGGAACGGCCCAACTTGGCCAAAATTCGCCCAGTCCGACGGAAATTTCTATGGTGACTGAGCATTTCTGGGGCGAAATTTTTCATTCAAAGGTGACAGTTTTTGGCAGGCCGGGTTTTCCCCAAACCTCCGAGCCGACTCGGCCAGGGTCAGTGTTGGAGGTACTCAGGAGGGGGGATACCTACTCACTGTAGTGGCTGGGGGGGGGATGGGGGGGGGGAGTTCCCCCCCCCCCTAAGGGGTATCTATCTCGAGTCAACCCTTAGGGGGGGATGGGGGGGAAGGGTATCTATCTCGAGCCGACCCCAAAGGGTATCTCGAGTAAGTAGATTTTGTGGTTTTCAAAGGCAAAAATAGGGGTGGGGTCGAAAACCCCGAAAAAAAACGCCGAAAAAAAAACGCCGAAAAAAAAACCCCGAAAAATAAAAACCCCGAAAATAAAACCCCGAAAACGAAAAACCCCGAAAAAAAAACCCCGAAAACGAAAAACCCCGAAAAATATAAAATGTGTGGAAAACAATTCTTTTGGTTAGAGAAGGGTATTCATGTCGTTCGTGCACCAAAAAATGGGCACTGGTACAGTTCGGGCACAAGTTAGGTAATTCTCCTTTGTTCATGTCTTCCTGGCTGGCAGCCTAAGCCTAAGCCTAACCCTGAATGAAGGCCTATTCCGTTAAACTTTTGTGGATGTTGCCTTCATGTGGCCAGGTCTTCCTGGCTGGCAGCCTAAGCCAAAGCCTAACCCTGAAGGAAAGCCTGAGCAGTTAGGTTTTTGTGGAAGTTTTCTTCAAATGGACAGGTCTTCCTGGCTGGCAGCCTAAGCCTAAGCCTAACCCTGAAAGAAAGCCTGTGCAGCTGTACATTTGTGGATGTTTCCTTCATATGGACATGTCTTCCTGGCTGGTAGCCTAAGCCTAAGCCTGTGAACAAGCCTAAGCCCAAGTCTAGGTTCAAGTCTGATCCGAAGCCAATTTATCAAGTGTAGGGGTGATGTTTCACTCGTGGGTCACGAGCGACATGAATACCCACCTCTAACAAGATTTTTTTTCATCCCTGACATTTTTTATTTTTCGGGCTTTTTTCGGGGTTTTTCGTTTTCGGGGTTTTATTTTCGGGGTTTTTCATTTTCGGGGTTTTTTTTTCGGGGTTTTCCGTTTCGGGGTTTTTTTTTCGGGGTTTTTTTTTCGGGGTTTTCGACGGCCACCAAAAATAGGTGTTTTTCGACCTCGGGACCCCCAAAAATCGCGCGCTCCGCGCGCAAACACCCAAAAATGGTCATTTTAGGCCAATTTTCGGCAAAAATGTCAAAAAATACCCATTTTTAGGCCAATTTTGCAGTAAAATTGCATGCAAAAAACGGCCCTTTTTCGCCTTTTGACGGACCATAGGGGTATCTTAGGTAGCCTCTGGGGGGTATCTCGAGTAAGTCCGAAACCTTCCCCCCCCTAGGGTATCTTGGGTCGATTGGCCTGCCACCACACTGTACCTACTGTACCACGCTCGGAGATGGGGGATACCTACTGTACCAGAGGGGCAGTGTAGTTCCTGGTCCGGCGCGGCGGTTAGTGTACCTACCCCTTTTTTCCGTGCGGCGGTTAGTGTACCTCCCTGGGGGGGGAAGGGGGGGGGGAAGACCCAAATTCACGAAAAAGTCACTTTTTGAGGTAGAAAATTTGACCGATTTTTGGCCCTTTTTGAAAAAAATTCTCTATAAAAAGGGTATTCTGGCGACCACTGTAGTGGCTGGGGGGGGGATGGGGGGGGGGATTCCCCCCCTAAGGGGTATCTATCTCGAGTCAACCCTTAGGGGGGGGGGATGGGGGGGAAGGGTATCTATCTCGAGCCGACCCCAAAGGGTATCTCGAGTAAGTAGATTTATGGTTTTCAAAGGCAAAAATAGGTGTTTTTCGACCTCGGGACCCCCAAAAATCGCGCGCTCCGCGCGCAAACACCCAAAAATGGTCATTTTAGGCCAATTTTCGGCAAAAATGTCAAAAATACCCATTTTTAGGCCAATTTTGCAGTAAAATTGCATGCAAAAAACGGCCTTTTTTCGCCTTTTGACGGACCATAGGGGTATCTTGGGTAGCCTCTGGGGGGTATCTCGAGTAAGTCCGAAACCTTCCCCCCCCCCTAGGGTATCTTGGGTCGATTGGCCTGCCACCACACTGCTGGCGACTTTTGACAACATCGACCTAAAAATCACCCATTTTAGGCCTAAAAATGTCCATTTTAGGCCTAAAAATGCATATTTTGGGCAAAAATTGAGGCGGTTAGTGTACCTGGCGCGGCGGTTAGTGTACTAGTGTACCTTGGTCGCGGCGGTTAGTGTACCTTAGGGGGGGGGACCCCCCCTCCCCCCCCCCAGGAACTACACTGCAGAGGGGGCTCCCCCAAATTCATCTGTCTATCGTCAACACTTTTTGATTTCATCTATCTATCGTCAACACTTATGGGCAAATCTATCTATCGTCAACAAATTCTGGGAACAATCTATCTATCGTCAACAACAATCGACACCAAAATGAACATTTTTACTCAAAATGGCTCAAAATCGGTATTTCTTGCCCCAAATAGGCAAAAAATCGCGCGCGGATTTAGTACATCTATATACATTTTCATTAATATTTACACATTATTACCTACTTAATGCACAATACTATGCCTTGATTCTTGGCGACTCCCCCCACCATTATCTATCGTCAACAAGTTTGGGTCGACCCCCAGATTTCGGACTTGGGTCATCTATCTATCGTCAACACCCTGGCCAAGTACTACACTGGACTCGGCCTGGTCCGGTCGACGAAGTCCAAAACCAAGGCCCAGCCCGTTTCACATTCGTAACAATTTCTGTTCACGTTCACGTTGCATTGAAGAAAAAACCTAAGGCAAGCAGCCAAGCCAACCTTTCAGCAACATACAACGTGCCAGTCCCGAATGTGTGACTTTCGAGCACCGCCTTCACTTGCGGTTGTTGGAACCGAATTCCTTCGGTGGGCGGCGGCAAATCGCTCAACACCACCATTTTTTGTCAGTACTTTTTGTGTTGTTGCTCTTGCCCGTTTGCAGCTTGTTTTCAGGCCTTGGCGGTTGGCGCTGCTGGCTGGCGACGAGGACCAAACTGAAGTTAGCTGAAGCGTTTTTACTTGTCATCCACAACGACGTCAAAGAATTAACGCCGAACAAGAAAAATTACCCTAAAACAATAACGTAACGAAACGAAATTGAGAACCACAAAGCGTTAACCGGACAAAAAAATTCGAAAACATTGGTTAATTTTCTTTTTCTTTCGGAGTGGAGGATGAGGATGAGGTGCCCCTTCAAGGCAAGGGAGTCGGGTTTATCAGGTTTATCAGCTTTATCCGTTTTATTTATAATCAGTCTTCCCGGCACGCTTCAAGGCACCAGCTGGCACTTCACACGGTAATGCCCCTCACACTTGCGTCTTCCCTTAGAAGCACCCACAACTTTTGGGACATTTACTAGAAAGCGTCCCAAGTTGACACCCACCGTAAAAGGAACCCCCCAATATCGTTACACTCTAATATCCTACTGTATCGCCCTACATAATGGAACGCAATATCAACCCCCCCTCTTTCAGTATCCGACTCCCCCCCCCCCACTTCACGCATGCCGTATTTGACAGAATTCTCAAGTTAGTGCTTATATTGTCAGAGACGGCGTAAGCGTCTGACTATTACACAAAGAAAAGCCCATTTTCTTTCTTCTCCCGAGAATTTACCGGTATTGTAATCGGGGGCGGGCGGCACTTGGATGCCGCCCACCCAACGAGCCTCTCACGACACAGGGAGGCCCGACCGGCGAGACTGACGACGGGGCGCGGCCACCTTAGCTGAAAACACGGTTGAACACACAAAGCACTCAAAATCCAAACCTTCACAAAAGGCCCCGCCGAGTGACGCTCGGTCAACTCCGGGGTTGCGTATCACGCCAATTCACTCCACAGATCGATCCCACCTGTCGATTCTCGATATCACGTTTATCAATACGGGTTAGCGCGGTCTCACAGAACGGAAAACACACACACAAAACACAAGAGAACACCTAAAAATCACCGAGTGAATCTCTTTCTTTTCTTTCTGCCTCAGCCAGGGGAGGACTTTGTTCAAGCCGGCCACAGTATCATGGCCGGCCAAAGGCGGTGATTGTGAAGTGAAGCAATTTGTGCCAGTGCTTTTGGGTGCGCGTGAAACGGGGAGTGGGAGTGTCCCTATTTGTGCCCGTGGGTGACCGGAGAGAGTCTGACTTGTGCCAATGGGTAATCAATAGGCGCATGGTCCATGCACGTATGGATGCATGACGTGACGGTGCACCTATGATGGATGATCGACCACATGCCCAAGCGTGGCGGTGACGGTCAACGTGTATGAGGCAGCTCACTGCTGTGCGTGATGGTGCTTGACGCACGACGTGGGGCAACGCCAACTAATATTGTCCCGGAACCGGATCGTGCAGATTGTGTACCGCACTGTGGACCCACGACGTTCCGGCCGTGTTGGCTCAAAATATGGTGACTGTGAATCACAAAGCTCATGGTTGGGTGGCACAACTATGCATAGGCGCCGGCGGTGACGAGTGCCTGAGTTCACCTACGACGAGAGGAACCGAAGATGGGCCGGCCAGGCGAATTGGTGGTGCGAATCGAATGTTTGCTGGCTCCGCCAAGAATAAAAAAAGTCGGATACTGAAAGATTGATATTGCGTTCCATTATGTAGGGCGATACAGTAGGATATTAGAGTGTAACGATATTGGGGGGTTCCTTTTACGGTGGGTGTCAACTTGGGACGCTTTCTAGTAAATGTCCCAAAAGTTGTGGGTGCTTCTAAGGGAAGACGCAAGTGTGAGGGGCATTACCGTGTGAAGTGCCAGCTGGTGCCTTGAAGCGTGCCGGGAAGACTGATTATAAATAAAACGGATAAAGCTGATAAACCTGATAAACCCGACTCCCTTGCCTTGAAGGGGCACCTCATCCTCATCCTCCACTCCGAAAGAAAAAGAAAATTAACCAATGTTTTCGAATTTTTTTGTCCGGTTAACGCTTTGTGGTTCTCAATTTCGTTTCGTTACGTTATTGTTTTAGGGTAATTTTTCTTGTTCGGCGTTAATTCTTTGACGTCGTTGTGGATGACAAGTAAAAACGCTTCAGCTAACTTCAGTTTGGTCCTCGTCGCCAGCCAGCAGCGCCAACCGCCAAGGCCTGAAAACAAGCTGCAAACGGGCAAGAGCAACAACACAAAAAGTACTGACAAAAAATGGTGGTGTTGAGCGATTTGCCGCCGCCCACCGAAGGAATTCGGTTCCAACAACCGCAAGTGAAGGCGGTGCTCGAAAGTCACACATTCGGGACTGGCACGTTGTATGTTGCTGAAAGGTTGGCTTGGCTGCTTGCCTTAGGTTTTTTCTTCAATGCAACGTGAACGTGAACAGAAATTGTTACGAATGTGAAACGGGCTGGGCCTTGGTTTTGGACTTCGTCGACCGGACCAGGCCGAGTCCAGTGTAGTACTTGGCCAGGGTGTTGACGATAGATAGATGACCCAAGTCCGAAATCTGGGGGTCGACCCAAACTTGTTGACGATAGATAATGGTGGGGGGAGTCGCCAAGAATCAAGGCATAGTATTGTGCATTAAGTAGGTAATAATGTGTAAATATTAATGAAAATGTATATAGATGTACTAAATCCGCGCGCGATTTTTTGCCTATTTGGGGCAAGAAATACCGATTTTGAGCCATTTTGAGTAAAAATGTTCATTTTGGTGTCGATTGTTGTTGACGATAGATAGATTGTTCCCAGAATTTGTTGACGATAGATAGATTTGCCCATAAGTGTTGACGATAGATAGATGAAATCAAAAAGTGTTGACGATAGACAGATGAATTTGGGGGAGCCCCCTCTGCAGTGTAGTTCCTGGGGGGGGAGGGGGGCCCCCCCCCCCCTAAGGTACACTAACCGCCGCGACCAAGGTACACTAGTACACTAACCGCCGCGCCAGGTACACTAACCGCCTCAATTTTTGCCCAAAATATGCATTTTTAGGCCTAAAATGGACATTTTTAGGCCTAAAATGGGTGATTTTTAGGTCGATGTTGTCAAAAGTCGCCAGCAGTGTGGTGGCAGGCCAATCGACCCAAGATACCCTAGGGGGGGGAAGGTTTCGGACTTACTCGAGATACCCCCCAGAGGCTACCCAAGATACCCCTATGGTCCGTCAAAAGGCGAAAAAAGGCCGTTTTTTGCATGCAATTTTACTGCAAAATTGGCCTAAAAATGGGTATTTTTGACATTTTTGCCGAAAATTGGCCTAAAATGACCATTTTTGGGTGTTTGCGCGCGGAGCGCGCGATTTTTGGGGGTCCCGAGGTCGAAAAACACCTATTTTTGCCTTTGAAAACCATAAATCTACTTACTCGAGATACCCTTTGGGGTCGGCTCGAGATAGATACCCTTCCCCCCCATCCCCCCCCCCTAAGGGTCGACTCGAAGATACATACCCCTTAGGGGGGGGGGAAATCCCCCCCCATCCCCCCCCCCCCAGCCACTACAGTGGTCGCCAGAATACACTTTCTATAGAGAATTTTTTTCAAAAAGGGCCAAAAATCGGTCAAATTTTCTACCTCAAAAAGTGACTTTTTCGTGAATTTGGGTCTTCCCCCCCCCGTCCGCCCCCCCAGGGGGGGGCCCTAACCGCCGCACGGGCAAAAGGGGTCGGTACACTCACCGCCGCGCCGGACCAGGGACGACACTGCCCCTCTGGTACAGTAGGTATCCCCCATCTCCGAGCGTGGTACAGTAGGTACAGTGTGGCTGGCAGGCCAATCGACCCAAGATACCCTAGGGGGGGGAAGGTTTCGGACCTACTCTAGATACCCCCCAGAGGCTACCTAAGATACCCCTATGGGTCCGTCAAAAGGCGAAAAAGGGCCGTTTTTTGCATGCAATTTTACTGCAAAATTGGCCTAAAAATGGGTATTTTTTGACATTTTTGCCGAAAATTGGCCTAAAATGACCATTTTTGGGTGTTTGCGCGCGGAGCGCGCGATTTTTTGGGGGTCCCGAGGTCGAAAAACACCTATTTTTGGTGGCCGTCGAAAACCCCGAAAAAAAAACCCCGAAAAAAAAAACCCCAAACCGAAAAACCCCAAAAAAAAAACCCCAAAATAAAAAACCCCCAAAAAAAAACCCCCAAAACCCAAAACCCCGGAAAAAAGCCCGAAAAATAAAAAAAAATGTCAGGGATTAAAAAAAAATCTTGTTAGAGGCGGGTATTCTTATGTCGCTCGTGACCCACGAGTGAAACATCAACCCTACATTCTTGATAAAATTGGCTCCGGATCAGACTTGAACCGTAGACTTGGGCTTAGGCTTGTTCACAGGCTTAGGCTTAGGCTACCAGCCAGGAAACAATCATGTCCATATGAAGGAACATCCTCACAAATTACAGCGCACAGGCTTCTTTCAGGGTTAGGCTTGCTTAGCTCCAGCCAGGAAGACCTGTCCATTTGAAGAAAACTTCCACAAAAACCTGAACTGCTCAGGCTTTCTTTCAGGGTTAGGCTTTGGCTTAGGCTGCCAGCCAGGGGCACACCTGGCCACATGAGGCAACATCCACAAAAGTTTAACGGAATAGGCCTTCATTCGGGTTAGGCTTAGGCTTAGGCTGCCAGCCGGGAAGACATGAACAAAGGAGAATTACCTAACTTGCGCCCGAACTGTACCAGTGCCCATTTTTTGGTGCACGAACGACATGAATACCTTTCTCTAACCAAAAGAATTGTTTTCCACACATTTTATATTTTTCGGGGTTTTTCGTTTTTCGGGGTTTTTTTTTCGGGGTTTTCCGTTTTCGGGGTTTTTTTTTTGGGGGTTTTTATTTTTCGGGGTTTTTCATTTTCGGGGTTTTTTTTTGGGGTTTTTTGTTTTCGTTTTTTTTTTCGGTTTTTTTTTCGGGGTCTTCGACGGCCACCAAAAATAGGTGTTTTTCGACGTCGGGACCCACTAAAATCGCGCGCTCGGCGCGCAAACACCCGAAAAATGGTCATTTTAGGCCAATTTATCGAGGCAAAAAATGATCAAAAAATACCCCATTTTTAGGCCGATTTTGCAGTAAAATTGCATGCGAAAAAACGGCCCTTTTTCGCCTTTTGACGGACCATAGGGGTATCTTAGGTAGCCTCTGGGGGGTCCTGTCGAGTAAGTCCGAAACCTTCCCCCCCTAGGGTATCTTGGGTCGATTGCCCTGCCACCACACTGTACCTACTGTACCACGCTCGGAGATGGGGGATACCTACTGTACCAGAGGGGCAGCGTAGTCCCTGGTCCGGCGCAGGCGGTTAGTGTACCTACCCCTTTTTTCCGTGCGGCGGTTAGTGTACCTCCCTGGGGGGAAGGGGGGGGGGGAAGACCCAATTTTATTCACGAAAAAGTCACTTTTTGAGGTAGAAAATTTGACCGATTTTTGGCCCTTTTTGAAAAAAAAATTCTCTATAAAAAGGGTATTCTGGCGACCACTGTAGTGGCTGGGGGGGAGATGGGAGGGGGCATCCCCCCTAAGGGGTATCTATCTCGGAGTCAACCCTTGGAGGGGGGGGGATGGGGGGGAAGGGTATCTATATCTCGAGCCGACCCCAAAGGGTATCTTGAGTAAGTAGATTTATGGTTTTCAAAGGCAAAAATAGGTGTTTTTCGACCTCGGGACCCCCAAAAATCGCGCGCTCCGCGCGCAAACACCCAAAAATGGTCATTTTAGGCCAATTTTCGGCAAAAATGTCAAAAATACCCATTTTTAGGCCAATTTTGCAGTAAAATTGCATGCAAAAAACGGCCTTTTTTTCGCCTTTTGACGGACGATAAGGGGTATCTTGGGTAGCCTCTGGGGGGTATCTCGAGTAAGTCCGAAACCTTCCCCCCCGAGGGTATCTTGGGTCGATTGGCCTGCCACCACACTGCTGGCGACTTTTGACAACATCGACCTAAAAATCACCCATTTTAGGCCTAAAAATGTCCATTTTAGGCCTAAAAATGCATATTTTGGGCAAAAATTGAGGCGGTTAGTGTACCTGGCGCGGCGGTTAGTGTACTAGTGTACCTTGGTCGCGGCGGTTAGTGTACCTTAGGGGGGGAGGCCCCCCCCCCCCCAGGAACTACACTGCAGAGGGGGCTCCCCCAAATTCATCTGTCTATCGTCAACACTTTTTGATTTCATCTATCTATCGTCAACACTTATGGGCAAATCTATCTATCGTCAACAAATTCTGGGAACAATCTATCTATCGTCAACAACAATCGACACCAAAATGAACATTTTTACTCAAAATGGCTCAAAATCGGTATTTCTTGCCCCAAATAGGCAAAAAATCGCGCGCGGATTTAGTACATCTATATACATTTTCATTAATATTTACACATTATTACCTACTTAATGCACAATACTATGCCTTGATTCTTGGCGACTCCCCCGACCATTATCTATCGTCAACAAGTTTGGGTCGACCCCCAGATTTCGAACTTGGGTCATCTATCTATCGTCAACACCCTGGCCAAGTACTACACTGGACTTGGCCTGGTCCGGTCGACGAAGTCCAAAACCAAGGCCCAGCCCGTTTCACATTCGTAACGATTTCTGTTCACGTTCACGTTGCATTGAAGAAAAAACCTAAGGCAAGCAGCCAAGCCAACCTTTCAGCAACATACAACGTGCCAGTCCCGAATGTGTGACTTTCGAGCACCGCCTTCACTTGCGGTTGTTGGAACCGAATTCCTTCGGTGGGCGGCGGCAAATCGCTCAACACCACCATTTTTTGTCAGTACTTTTTGTGTTGTTGCTCTTGCCCGTTTGCAGCTTGTTTTCAGGCCTTGGCGGTTGGCGCTGCTGGCTGGCGACGAGGACCAAACTGAAGTTAGCTGAAGCGTTTTTACTTGTCATCCACAACGACGTCAAAGAATTAACGCCGAACAAGAAAAATTACCCTAAAACAATAACGTAACGAAACGAAATTGAGAACCACAAAGCGTTAACCGGACAAAAAAATTCGAAAACATTGGTTAATTTTCTTTTTCTTTTCCGGAGTGGAGGATGAGGATGAGGTGCCCCTTCAAGGCAAGGGAGTCGGGTTTATCAGGTTTATCAGCTTTATCCGTTTTATTTATAATCAGTCTTCCCGGCACGCTTCAAGGCACCAGCTGGCACTTCACACGGTAATGCCCCTCACACTTGCGTCTTCCCTTAGAAGCACCCACAACTTTTGGGACATTTACTAGAAAGCGTCCCAAGTTGACACCCACCGTAAAAGGAACCCCCCAATATCGTTACACTCTAATATCCTACTGTATCGCCCTACATAATGGAACGCAATATCAATCTTTCAGTATCCGACTTTTATTCTTGGCGGAGCCAGCAAACATTCGATTCGCACCACCAATTCGCCTGGCCGGCCCATCTTCGGTTCCTCTCGTCGTAGGTGAACTCAGGCACTCGTCACCGCCGGCGCCTATGCATAGTTTGTGACATTAAGTAGGTAATAATGTGTAAATATTAATGAAAATGTATATAGATGTACTAAATCCGCGCGCGATTTTTTGCCTATTTGGGGCAAAGAAATACTGATTTTGAGCCATTTTGAGTAAATGTTCATTTTGTGTCGATTGTTGTTGATGATATAAACACTGTTTGGATAATTTGTTGACCAGATAGATATTTGCCCATAAGTGTTGACGATAGATAGATGAAATCAAAAAGTGTTGACGATAGACAGATGAATTTGGGGAGCCCCCTCTAGTGTAGTTCCTGGGGGGAGGGGGGGCTCCCAAGGTAGGGCACTAACCGCCGCGACCAAGGTACACTAGTACACTAACCGCCGCGCCAGGTACAACTACCGCCTCAGTTTTTCTGCCCAAAATACGCATTTTTAGGCCTAAAATGGACACACCTTTTAGGCCTAAAATGGTTATTTTTAGGTCGTGAGCGCCGGCTCCAAAAGTCGCCAGCAGTGTGGTGGCAGGCCAATCGACCCAAGATACCCTAGGGGGGAAGGTTTCTGATGATCTCAGTATACTCTCAGAGGCTACCCAAGATACCCCTCTGGTCCGTCAAAAGGCGAAAAAAGGCCGTTTTTGGCATGCACTTTTACTGCACAATTGGCCTAAAAGTGGGTATTTTTGACATTTTTGCCGAAAATTGGCCTAAAATGACCATTTTTGGGTGTTTGCGCGCGGAGCGCGCGATTTTTGGGGGTCCCGAGGTCGACAAACACCAATTTTTGCTCTTCCTAACCATAAATCTACTTACTCGAGATACCCTTTGGGGTCGGTTCGGATAAGATACCCTTCCCCCCCATCCCCCCCCCCTAAGGGTTGACTCGAGATACATGACCTCGAGGGCCGCCTCCCCCCCCATCCCCCCCAGCCACGACAGTGGTCGCCAGAATACCCTTTTTAGAAAGAGTTCTCTTTTCCAAAAAGGGCCTAAAGTTCCTTAAATTCTCTGATCTCTAAAAAGTGACTTTTTTGTGAATTTGGGTTTTCCCCCCCCCCCCTTCCCCCCCCCCAGGGAGGTACACTAACCGCTGGATGGAAAAAGGGGTAGGTACACTTACCGCCTGTAACGGGACCAGGAACTACAGCTGCCCCTCTGGTACAGTAGGTATCCCCCATCTCCGAGCGTGGTACAGTAGGTACAGTTGTGGCTGCAGGGCGGATCTAACTGAATAGACCCTAGGGGGGGAAGGTTCTGGACTATACTCGAGACTATCCCCCAGAGGCTACCTGAGCAGACCCCCATGGTCCGTCAAAAGGCGAAAAAGGGCCGTTTTTTCGCATGGAGAATTTTACTGCAAAATTGGCCTAAAAATCGGGTATTTTTTGACATTTTTGCGCCGAAAAATTGGCCTAAAATGACCATTTTTGGGTGTTTGCGCGCGGAGCGCGCGATTTTTGGGGGTCCCGAGGTCTAAAAACACCGGATTTTTCGTGGGCCGTCGA
>JASAMV010008824.1:0-17419 GCA_030248065.1 Rhynchonema sp. JSB1_4
CACGTGTAACACATGTGTAAAATGGTGTTTTCAAAAAAAACGCTTGTCTGAGCACCAACTAACATGAACATATTGTCGAATAGCTGGAAATGTTTGTCGCGACAGTAGTGTGACGTTCGGGTCGTTGGGAATTCATGAAAGATGTAAAAACGAGTGATGCGCATGGCTGAGCACAGAGGATAAGGGTTGATCAAACTTTGTGCATGCAAACATTTGCCAACCTGGACTGATAGTAATTCTGCACAGCTTTTTTGTCGTAGCTGGAAGTATAAAAACAACAAGAAGTCAAAAGCATATGCAATTCTATCATTGAAGAACGCGTTGAACTGCCCGCATAACCCGCAAACATATTTGCATGAAGCCTTCCAGAAAATCAACATTTCAACGTCAAAGTCAGCTGGGCTAGCTCAACTGTCTTTAACCTTCGACCACACCGGCACGACTGGGTTTTAGTCACCTTTCGCTTAAAAATGGTTTATTTCTGTTAGATAACATATAGGTTTTACGGTTGTTCAATCACAACAGCAAAACAGGTCTTAAAAAATGGCATAATATTTTCGAGAAACGATCAAGGTATAATCTTAAACATGGACTTTGATTACAAAGCTGTATGACAGCCAAGCATATATTTGTTTATTTACGGTTTGTTGAAATTGCACAAATATTCTGCCTTCGTCCATAAATCAATATTCAGAAATGCTGAATTTTAGCGCCAAACCAAAGCAAATTTTGTTTTTTTACCGTCTGAACTGTACAAAATAGGAAATTTTGAAGGCTCTATCAAGATAATGTACAACCTATTACACAGCGGACACATGACACAGGACCAAAAAACAACAGCAAGATAACCTCAAGCACGATCCAACAACGCACCAACACAGGTCAGAAATGTTCGACCGAAAATAGACCACAGAGTTTATGACGTAAGAACCGGTTTCTCACCGGTCCCCCGGTGCCCACACTGCACTTGCTACGCAAGGTTTTTCTTCCGCGATTGTGCGCAATTGCGTAAAGACTCGTTTTTGGACTAAAAGTGCATCTACCGCCTGACAGATTGCGATGTTTTTTTCCCATAATTTTTATGCCAAGCACCTATCCCTTGGTACTACTGTAACTAAATGGGCCTGTGGCCACATGGTGACCAAATCAACTGAAAAAGGACATGTTCAGCTTTTTGTGTCTGTGTTATGCTAAATCTTTATCAATGCTTTTAAAATCAACTCAGTTTTACTCGTGGAATGAAGGCACAGCTCAGCAGATCGAAGATTGCGAGGTATACGAATGTACAGTATATGTACACAAAAATGCTGCTTGTTTTTGGGGCAAAGATGAAAAAACGCATAAATAGAACGCGAGACACGACTAATGGTACAGTCGTCAAGTTAAATGGTCAACTCTCAGCCCTCCGTGAGCGCGAGACATGGGAGGTTGACGACAAGAGTGTTGAAGATCTGACTTGACCACTGTACAATCATCCCAAATACTGTCAATGTCTTGGTACAAGGAAATCAACATGGAGATGAAATGCCGAATAAAGGTATAAGAGAACAACAAATTGTTAGAGATGCGCGACCACAGGTTCCGTGATGACAGGGGAAAATTTTTTGTAGGAACACAACGAATCAGGGAGACGCACGGTCGTTGTGGAATAATATACATCGATCAACAGATGTTTCAACGTGCTCTATCAAAGTTTCCCATCTGTTCTGCCAATACCGAGCGACGCAATGAACACGTTGACAAGTGTCATCAAGAATATCGCAATCACAACGACGTTGTTGAGGACTTCGGCTTGGTCATGCTTCTTTTCATCGGGATCGTTGATGTTGATACGACCTGATAAATCAGGGAGAAATTGATAATTTTAAAAGTAATTTCTTGGCAAAATGGAATTGGCCACAGTCATGGATTCTGGAACAAACAACTTTGATGACTTAATGAGTTGTTTTCGGACTGAATTTACCTGGGTTCGGTACAAAAAGCAGGAGAGAATTGTGAAAACTAACTCAAAACAATCAACACAATTCCGACGATAATTTGCAGTGAGATGGATACAATCAACAAGGCCAATAACACGTGGTAGAACTGTGCGCTTGGACCGACAGTCAGCAGGGACTTCAGTTGACTGGCATTGGCCATCAGGAGGGAGACATCAAGTAGAGCCTGAGTTGCAAAGGTATGTTGGTTTGTCGCATGTCAAAATCAACAAACTTGATAAACCCCCTCAAAATCCATTAAAATTAACACAAACCAACCGATGACACGCCCTTCTTGATCGAATGGAAATTGTAATCGAAGAACTTCAGCTGTCCCTGATTGGCATTATATTGTGGGTTGGTGCCGGCAGCGGCCATGACGCTGTTAATTGTATTCGGTGGTTTACGTGGATTGCCCTGAAAGAAGAAGCACTTTCACAGAGTCCATTTTTGGGCATATGCTGCGTCTCGCGCAACGCGCATCACGAGCGTTGGGCCGGTGATTGTCCGAAAAAAAGTGTGACATCAAACAACACAACAAATGTGTGGTTTCGGAAACCACACATTTTGTGTGTTTCACTAAAGAATGCATCAGGATACGTGTAAGATCACAGAAATAAAGGAAAGAAAATAATTTTTCTATCAGCCCCGCTTCGTCAGACTCACCGCTACGGAAACTCTGACGTTTTTGTCCAAAACAACAATTGTGGACTGTGCGCCTGCGCTTGGTACGCGAGGATCCGGGTCCTCTGATTCCATAAACCCTCCTGTTTGAGTGCTGGTGTCACTGTACCCAACCGGCGGAAGGCTAGGGTGTTTTACGGCGGTTTGGTGTTCTGAAAATTAGATGTTGCATGTGAAGAAATGTTGGTCTGATTATGGACGAAAAAAAGCAGAAAAATGACGCAAATCACGGTTTGCGAATTTGGTGATGTGAAACAGAACCAGAGTCACTAAAAAGAGAGACGGGACTACCACGACTCGGTGCGTACCTAGTGGGTTACTTTTATCTCCGTTGCAGCTGCTTATAATATTGCAGCATCCAGCGCACTAAAAATTCATATGACGTGAAATGTGTTCGGGAACTATCGAGCCAGTCACAACACTGTGCAGACAAAACTGCCTGGCGCGCCCAGCCCATGGCCTATGGATTTCACTCAGAGAAGCAATGTCGAACATATAAGGTTACCACGCAGGGTACACTAAATTGACTTGCTCTTAAGCTCGTCGGCACTTATTTAGGAACAGTTCCAGCTACAATGCACTGAATTCCTACCGTCTTGTCCAATAATTGTGAAACACGTCAATCCAGTCCCAACTAACCGATATCGGCTTTATCGTGATCCAGGGGTTCCAATTTATTATGTTTACCGAACATGTGCTTGTGAGCCACGGATTGCACGACACTCTCTGTGGCACTATAGATCAGTGCTATGGGCATAAGAGCTTACAGAGGTGCTGCCGACTGACTGACTGGTTTGATATTGTGGCTAGCAACGTGAAGCGTTTCCTAGGCACGCGGCTGATTCATAATTCCGCTCACAAGGTTCAAGCTAGAAATTCAGTACTGCGTTCTGAGTACTTATTTTCAACACACTGACGGAATAAAGGCGTTGGCAGCAGCACCCAGCAGTGGGTGTGGTTATTGTGTTTAGGTCCGACTCTCTGGCGTAACTATGGCTACCAACCTACACTCAGTGTGTAGAACCAAAATGTACACAAGCCTCGTGCAGTGGTGAGTGTACGCGTCGATTGATCGATTTGTTTTGTCTTCCTGAAGCATTGTGCATGTGAAGCAGTAAACGCGACATAACCGTTTTGAGGTTCATAGCGCTCTGAACAGGCAACATGGCCACAAAACCGTAAACATATTAATGAAATTTTGGGTCTCAAAATGGGTGGAACTGGCACGGGTGTGCTGAGCAAACCAAGCCATACAGTATATTTAGCTCTTCTCTGTGTAAATTATCATTTTACGGCTAAGTGAGTTCCGAATTGTAGCTGTTGACTTATTATGACCAGGTTACAATATACTTTCTGACAGTGAACAGCGAACACTGTTAATTTTGAAATATTTTATTATTCGTTTGAACTGCAACTCTGGAATAAATGATTTTGCATTCGAGATTGGATGAGCTCAGGAACAACTATCATTTGATTCAGATAAATAAAATTTGTAAAAATCAACAACAATTTTAAAATTGTAAAACTTCTGGTATACGAATTGACGATAAGTCGTTCTGCAGTGTCTTGCAAGCACACATTTTGCGGATACTTCTGATGAAGAAAACCAAAATTCAAACAAGTTACCAAAAGGCTCTAAATACCTCTCAGGCTGATAATAAGCTGCTGCATTGTGAAAGAGGCTGCCCACGCAATGTGGTGAGACAAGCGTGCGGTAAAAGTTGAAACAAAAATGCAAAAATGCAATAATGAATGGCAAAATCCAGTAAGAAAGTGTAGTGAATAATCTGCTTCCACAATCACAGAGCACGCAACACAGTGAACAAGAGGCAATAAAATAAAATTGGAGGAAAAGTCGCAAGTACACAACACTGGGTCTAGGCAGATCACGCTAAAAACGAAAGGAAAGGTGCAACAATTCAAAACGCGCGGTAATTTACACCTAAAATTAGACATTTTTTCGAAGAGACTGTACAAAAGTGATTGTCATTAACAAGGAACAGATCTCCGATTCCATAAAATGCAATAAATGTATGACAGGTCATGACATACAACAACTTGTAAAATAAATATGGCGAAACACGGAACAATGACTAGTGCGAACAATGGTAAATGTTCACACGAAAACGGTAAAAATCACGTTCGTACGAAAACACAGTCAATAAAATAACATCACGAATTGCGGATTGTACTATACACGCAGAAAATGGGCTAAAGTGCTAAATAATGAAAAACATAACACAAATGAACTGAAATTTCTGGCTGATCAAGTGAAAAACATTGTTGGTTTCGGTGTCAAATGCCATCAGCATTATTACTGTCAGATTTAGTAAGAGCCATCGTAGAGCAGATTTCCATTTATGTCGTCCGGATTCACTGCAAATTTTTCACACATGTTGATATCTGTGTTCAAAACAAAAATAAAAAAATGCGGGTAATTAAACAAAAATCGTGACAACCCACTTGCATAGTATCCAGTGAACTCATCGTTGGCGATTGGCCATGGTCCAGCACTTGTCACTTGACTGTTGTCTCGGTCGTGAAGTCGGTACCAATGTGCTTGGCCATTCAGGATTGATGAGTCTGCGGAAATGCAGTTTTCGGTTTTAGGAATCTGTTTTTTTTCAATTATCGTTGACAGAATTGATTTCATGGAAACCAACCTGCCAAACTGAGTATGACTTGACCGAGGAAGAAGTTCTGTCCGAATTTATCATAGTCCCATACAGTGAACTCGAGATAGTGTTGACCCAGTTGGTGGACCTGTAGATCTTTGTAGACCACGGTTTGGTTCCAGTCAGGCTCGGTTGTTTCCACTTGGTATTTGGTGCGACGTTTGTTTTCGACTCTGGAACAATGAAACACTGATATGTCGATAAGTCAAACTCCAAAACTTGCAGCTGACAACAACTTAACGTCACATCCACACATGATTTGTTCTCTTTAGAAAAGCACACAATGTTTTGTAAATTCAAAATAACGCAAACTTCTCAGAGAATTTCACACCCGAAAATCAAAATCAATATCCCAAAGCTCATGACTTGTTAACAACGAGCAAACCACATAACAAAGTTTCCGAAAGCGTGAAACATCTCACATGACAATCTAACCTTCTTCCAGGAAGCAAATATATTTTGACAAATGGATTTGGCGGTTGTCCCGTCGCACGCGCACTCAACTGTTTTCCACTGAAGACACTCACAAACAATGTGTTGCTGCTTTGTTCAAATGAGACACCGAGTTTAATTTGACCTGTGAACATCAGGTTGTTCGTTTTTGTTCTGTTCCAATGCAATGGAAGAGAAAACCAACGTACCAGAAAGCACACCAGATTGGCTGCCAATCCCATCGTACACCTGAGCCATTTGGCCTTGTGACGGGACACCACCGTATGGAGTGGTCGCCATATAATCCTGTGATGCAAAGTGGAATTTAGATTAAAAAGCATGACTGAATGTCAAACTAAAAAACCAAAAGTGTCGCTACATATGTGAATAAAACCGAAAAGATATTAGTCGTGTGCTTTGGTCCACGACAACTTCAGTGTGTGGCCTAAATTCAGAGGCCAGACCAAGAACGTCATCGGTCGCAGCTCGCTACAAACTGAGATTAATTGTGTACTTACAGTGTGCAGACCGGCTAAACTCTATGGCATGCTGAAGAAACGACAGCTTCTGGTTAGTTAGGTGCACATCAATCCTAATTCTAGCACACTTATAGTTTTAGCTATACCAAAGTCACAACATGCATTTGGTACCTTTCCAGCAAAAGTTATGCATGCCGTACTTCCACACTTCGACTTTGGTTACGGTATCCAGTTATGTATACATCACGGTTTAGTTAGAATTGCGAGGAGAATGAAGTTTCATGCGGGAAGCAAGGTGTGATGAACCGTAGCCAGCTTGTTGCGTGGGGGAAGCCAATCCTTCGACAGTTATTTGCTCACAGTTACAACCACATTGACGAAGACGAATAAAGCGCCGTAACCATATATGGAAGCGACGTTACAGTACCCGAAGCGAATGGTCATTCCAACCAAAAGTGAGTTAGACATAATAGTGTTCATTAGCGTCTCGGTCGAAGCACGATGTAGACATAGCAGTGGTAGTAGTGGATTGTCTATTCATCTGTACCTGCTGAGCCTGAGGCGGGTAGCCGTGCATGGTGGCATCCGACGTCATGGGGTAGCCACCCATGGTAGCCCCCATTTGCTGTTGTTGTCCTCCCATTTGAAGCTGCGTGCCCATTTGATGACCCGGCGTGCCCGGGCCGGCGCTGAAACTCGGCGACGCGCGTCCGTCAACGCATCGATGCGGAGGAACGGGCGGAGCGTTAGGCTTCATTGGCACTGCAATTGGGATACACACGTAATGCCTACGACGGTAGAGTAGGATTTGTAAGAGTTGCACCGTGACGCGCTTTCTATTTCTGACAGATGAATTGAAGTTCCAGATTAGAAACGTCCATCAGCTAAGACATCTTGACATAGTTTCTACAAAGCTGGTACAAAATTTTAGGTTTATGCAATTTAAGAAGTTTCGAGACACCTAGGAGCTGTTAAAGGTCCAGGAAGGCGCGCGATAGTGCAAAAGCAGCGCGAAAAGGCAGGACACCAAGCCTCATGCTCTGCGATAAAGTGGAAGCACGAAGCCCTGTGTTTGATGGCAAATAATTTAACATTATCGAAAGCAACAAAATTGGTCACCTGAATACGGATCTTCATACTGATATTGACTGGTGATCGCGCCGGCGCTATCAGGGGCGCTTTCATAGCCCTTGTCGAGACTTTGCGAGTTTTTCATCGAGTAGATTTGGTTTAGATTTGCATCACTGGAAGGTAGGTAATCGGCAGGGTTGAGCGACATCATTGACAATTCGAAAAAAGTATATTTGCCACCTTCTGATAACAACTTCGATTTCGCCCGAGCTCTCGGCGATGATCCTTTGCACCTCTTCATACGTTCGGCCCGTCAGCGCGGTGCCATTCCATTCGAGCACCTGGTCTCCTGCAAGTCGAAAAACGCGTTATTTTTTCAGAAAAATAAATTTAAAAAAAAATTCTTTGCCAACCTTCTTTCACTTGTCCCATTGTTTCCACCATCGCCTGTTTGTACACGGCGGCCACATAGGCACCGAGTTCACCGTCGGTTCCCGGGAGCAGCTTGCCGCCGATCACTTTCAGGCCCATTCCTTCCGCTAAAAAGTGGGCAAAAAATATAAGACTTTGTCAATTTGATAATTTTGCATTTGCCTTAAATCATTAAAACCATTTTCGCTATACCTTTGCCGGATCGTTGTGTGTTCGGATCTTTGGTGATTAGAATGCGTTTAATGGCCGGATCATGGATGTTATAAGTGGGACGCCGCGGCCCGGCCATTTGGGGCGCCCCGTGATAGTTTGGTGGCATGGCATGTCTGGTCCCTCGACGCCCCCGACGTGGCTCCGTGCCAACTGCGGTCGGGTAGCCTGAATCAGCAAGGATATTCAAGAAGTCATTTTTGTTATCATGCCCATTATACGAGTTACTCATACGTGAACGTGTACTCCATTTGGAACTACCGTAACCTGGAACCATCGTGCATGTACCACCTTCGCAACTACCGTACTCTGACGCTACCGTAACCGACCTTGATATGGTAATGGCCCGTATGGATCTGAGGTTGGTGGTTGTTGTTGTTGCAACATGTGCATCTGATGTGGATTGGTCATGGTCATCGACGTCACGGGTTGCTGTTGTTGTTGTTGTTGCATCGCGTATGGATCGTCGTAGTAATGTTGATTGCCGAGATTGGCCGAACGCGCCAGATCACCGGCGTAGTTCGGCGGGTAGTCGTAATGGGACTGGAAAGGGTGATGTTTCATTTACACGTGTGTCAATCTGTAACTTTTTCGTTGTGGCCAGAAAAATAGAGTTGTGTGATTTGATGTCAAAGACTGAAACATCAGCTAGCCCGACTTGGCGCATCCTGCGTACCTACGTAGACGATATTTGAATAAGCCACGATTTGTACCGTACCTCCGGGTTATAGTTGGGATTGTTCATATGATGCGTGGGTCGTTGTATCCTTGGCCGTCGGCTGTACCAAACATCCAGTGACGTTTGCGGCTGTTGATTCAGAGCGTCGCTCGACCACGACTTCGGGCCGAACGGCTGTGTGTCGTACAAAGCATCGATGTCTGGAAAATAATGGAAAAACGGTATTTAGTTTTTCTTGTATTTTTTGGAAAGTTTGAAAAAGATCGAAAAAGACCACCGGGACTGCCTTCCGCGCGACTTTACCCGAACGACGATCGACAGGCCAGAAGGGAATCCTAATAAATAGTTTTTCCAAAGTTCTACTATGTGGACACGTCTGGCTGGACAAAGTGCTGACGACATTGGATAAGACAAGGAAAAATGGGTAATACAATAATGATAAATGACAAGGAACGAACGATTAAGAAATACATGGACGCTACTGAATGAAAAAACAAAGATTTATGGAGACAAATTAGAGAACAATGGTAAACTGACGGATGGCGGAGGAATTCACATCCATGTCAGGTGCATACTGTGCAAAACTGGTTGAACGAATTGTGAACGGTTTTGATGTGGTTTTGCATGATATTATGTCAATTAGGTACGTACATAGATACATATAGTGCCTTGACTTGTGTTGTGCCACTGTGCGTGCATTCTTTACGCGACTGCGGTTCAACTGTTCAAACATGGCACCAAAGCAACCTTTTTTGCCATGCGATGAGCGTCTGTCAAACGTGACCAGATTTTTTTTTAAATGTTGGCATGCATGTCCGTAATTTTCCATGCAACATGTTTTCCCTTATTTACCCGTACCGTTCATGATCTAGCATATATTTATATTGTGAACTTAGAAAAGACCAATAAGACATCCAACGTCGGTTATGTGGGCATGGCTGTCTCACTGGAACTTGACATACGCATGTACTCCATGTATGGTACCATTCATGCCAGAGACCGTGTCCCCCAGATGTGAGTGTGCTTGTCTGTTCAGCCAAACGGCATGTCAAGCAAACCTTCTATCATGGTCATCCAAAAGCTCATAAATTTTTTATCAGCCGCAAAAACATCTCCGCGTATTATTTTGAGCTCCATCATCTTCTTGAGCCACGGTTCATTTTCAATTTCATGCACGGGTACTTTTTTTCGCAAAAGTTCATCTTTCGAAAATTTTAGGTACCGCCATAGATTTGTGAACCCAAGTGATGCGATGCCATGTGCGAAGTCAAAACGTCATTCCCAACAGCCCACCCCAAAGCAAAACTGAAAGATGCATGCGTACACGAATGTACATAATTCATAACATCATCCCGGTTCACATGAACTACATACCCCATCCCCCATCACAGTGACATCTAGCACGGTATGTACATGTCTCTATTCATCCCCTGACGTGTACGGTACACCTTGTTTGTATGTGTGCTCGCAGCTCAAACATGTCAACGTCAGTATTGGTAACCGACGAACCAACATTTTAGCTCCATTAGCCCCGCCCAATGGTCTCATGTGCGTGCCCCTCATGCATGTACCTCGTACGTAGTGGATCCAATGTATATATTTGTGTCAAAGCGCACACATCGACGTTTCTATATGTTTTGCCCGAGCACAAGCACCCTTGCATGTGTCATGTAATCGTACGGTTGTTTGTATGTCGTAGTAAGCAAAGCAAGTAACGGCAAGCCAACTTGCAACTTGCAGCAACCAAGCCCCGGGTCGGACGGAACCAAAATTTGAACGCTGCTTATGTGCCATGAATAGTATCCATTGAGACCCACCGAAACGCGCTTAATGTTGGCACGAGAGACAGAATTATAGTAAAACGGCCATAAGTCTACACATTGTGTCCATGTTCGCGGGTGTCCCATGTACAGCCAAATATAGTCAACCGGCGGCTTACGCACGCTCCGTTTGTACTTATAATGGGGGCACTGCTGGACGGATGGTAATAGTAGCCAGCCGGAGTCCTGTGTCCCAACTGGAACTAGCCATGGGACACCTATGTAGGTATACCTACCCATAGTCGCTGTTGTTGTTGTTATTCAAGCGTGTTTTGCTCGAGCGTAATTCTAGTTGCTCTCGCGCAGCCAGCCGCTCTGTAAGCCACAACGTAAGCCATGACTGAACCAAGCTTGCGTACAAGTGCGTGTGTACACACGGTATGTAGTTACGTTGGTGCACATGCAAGTGGGACACTAGTACCTACACGGGAATCGAGAGAGAGAGAGAGCTCACGAGTGACGACTGATAAAAAGCCGTTTTGAATCACGCGTGTGCGTGTGTGGGACTGTAGTTGGGACCTTGGTGTAGCTACAACCAGCTGGGCACGAGTTGATACTGAATTTGCGCTACTCGACTCTTCTTTGACAGTGTACGTTCTGATGGGTGGGCTTCGTGCAAAAAAAACAATGCCACTTTGTTCTGGCGGAACGGCTTCGGAACGCTCCAGTGCACAGTACTGGATATATGGACTGGTGAGATTATCAGTGTCCGGTAGGAACGCTTGTACAGTATATTGACCCACATGGTTGTGTGTGGGTTGTGTGTTTTCGAGAATCGGTTCGTTGTACTTTATTCGAGTTGCGTTGGTGGATTGGGTACATCAATTTTTGTTTGGTGTTTGTACGTTATCTGATTTGGATTTGGCTTTTCCTTAATCACACTTAATGTAACTTGATTGCGTTTAGTTTCTTTGAAAGATTGCTTTTTTGTCAGAAAGTATTAACGATCTCGTAACACACAAGACCAATTTTCAGTTATAATTTATTATAATATTGTTGTTATTATTGCATCATTCATATCCATAACATATAGAATATTCACCGACTTTTCTCAGATTTTGTTCATAGAACACAAAAAAAAACAAAAATGTACACGATAAAAAACTTGAAAAAATTGGAGACGTATAAAAACAAATTCATCAATTCTGTTTTGTTTTTCTTTCGCACTTCGCATTCAGCTAAGGCAGTGTGCTTAGAATGTCCTAAAAATAATAGTTCAGACTTCAGATGATGAGAAGACGGTGGTGGACTTCAATGAATCTCAAAAAAACCTGACACCTAGAAAATGGCAGGGGTTGTTCAAAAAGCTTATGAGAAAAACAACAACATGCACAGAGAAACACAGTATTTGAGAAAATTTACCGAAACATGAATCATGAAAAACACATTTATATATCTTAAGTGAAAACAAACAATGAACGTTGACAAATGAGAACGTGGACACTTAGAAAAAGTTTACTTTTTTAGTTGTACGATTTGTTGCACCAGGTTTGTCAACGGGATTCGAAAACGCAGAATGATGTGAAACAAAGCAAGTTGGCAGTGTTTTGTTCGTCAAATATGAAAACCAAAATGTACAGGTACGTTTTTCTGCTGTCTTGGCTGGAACATCGTTAATTGGTTAGAACTATAGAAGAGGATCAAGTATAAGCTCGGTCCCTGTCAAGCTTTGTGTGCTTCAGAATTGCTCAAAGCTGCCTTTTGAGCCAGGTCACACAACTTTGTGTCCGTTTTAGCCGATTGAGCAGTGCCAGTGCACAAACTGCTGGTTGGAACGCTCTTTCACAAAAGTCAACGAAATTAGTTTTTCGGACCAGCGCCACGCCCCAAAATGTGTGCCCGGGTATGCAGTCATGCAGATCCATTCATGCAAAACTGTACTCTGCGTCACTGGGATAGCTATTTTTGGAAAGAGCTGCTTTTTCCTATTTCGTGTTCGTTCATTTCGTTCCGGAAAACGCATGCGCTGTTCTTAAAAGAGTGGATCTATATTGTTGTCACTAATGGCAGAAAGGGCCGAACGCTTTTTGTGATGAAAGTGCGCGGGCACCTATACCTATATTTCGCATCGTAATGCCATAAAGTTGATTTTATGGGATCGGGCCTGAAAGTCATAGGTAGCTGCATACGGTCAGCAATCAGACTGTAAACTTATCTCTCTGCAGTGTATGGTGTGTGTGTGTGTGTTTTACGGCCCCTGCATCTCTATGGTAGAACATAAATCGGTCTGCTATACTTCCCCTCCCACACACGCACACACACATTCACACATGTATATACAAACGTGGGGCATAAACTTAGGGTTCTTTTCTTCGCGGCTGCATGCGTCGTCCGTGGCCCATAGCACCAGAGCTTGATTGGCTGCCCTATGTATATACCCGTGGACGCTCATGTGTTGGAGAGTTTTGGGTGTGCTTGCGCTCTGGCCTGGGACAGCAGTGAGCCGTTGGGCTGAGCGCGCGCCGAGGACTAACCAAATTGACTTTTGCCATCTCACCCTATGCTGCGAGCGGCTAAAGGCACCATGACAGTGCACTGACAGTGCTCAGCTAATGATCTGGTACTACAGACCATGGCTACATGTGGCTTGTCAAGAACCGAGCTTTTTGCTCTCTCTCTCCCTCTCTAAGTCTGGTCACGCACTGCCCTAATACGACGCTAACGTTGCTCGAGAAAGAAATAATAAACTCAGGGTGACTTACGCGCACACACACACACACTATGGATCTAAGGACTAGTTTAGGCGCTAAACTTGTAGTAAACAACTTTTATTTCCTAACATGGCACTGTGAGTTGCTAATAAACACGACGATGTTTGGAGATCTGGCTTTGTCGTCAAAAATGGCTGAATGAAGCTGAAGCACAGTATGGAGTAAAAAGACGACCAAAGGAAATTAGGTCAACACAAAGGACAAATCTAATGCCGGCTACTGACTATTGTGTTGAGAACTCAGTATGGTGAACCTAACGTATGATGACCAACGACTAAACGCACCGAAAATGGAGCGAGGGAAAACAGACTATCGTAAAAAAACTAAAATGTCACAGAGGAAAAACCAACGGATATCAAAAAAAGCATGTTGTGAGCACTTTGTCCAGCCAGACATATACACAGAACACACATAAATACATCGCGAGAATTTGTCAGCAAACGGAGTGGATTTGATTGGTAAATCTTAAATGTATAAGTGATATCAAAATGTCGACACGTCAATAATGTTGACGATAGATTGATTGCTATAAGTTCGTCTGTCGATCGCCGTACGGCTGCGGCGGCTGCGAGTGCGGTCGCCGCATGGTCGCATGGGCGGGCAGTCCGTAGGGCGGAGCGGCGTGATGTGGATTACCTGTTGGCGCGCGCATCATCGTCCCGTAGGCCGACCGTTGTTGCATCGACGTCGACGGATAGTAGGGATTCGGCTGGCCGGCGTAGCCCGGCTGTGACGACACCGGGTACTGTTGCTGTTGTTGTTGGTACCAGGCCGATTGTTGCAGCGGCCGGGTTTGAGAATACGGCGATTGTCGAATCGATTGCTGTTGAGCGGCCATCGCCGCCGTCGGCGGCATCGTCGTCAGCAGCGAGCCGGCGCCGCTGTAGCCCGTCGCTTGACTGTACGGGTTCTGGACGGCCATTGATTGCCGATAGTACGGGTCCGCGTAGCCGCCGCCGTAAGTGGCCGCCGACGAGGCCGGGATCTGTGGTTGTTGTTGTTGAGCGGCCGCGTACGACATGCGTTGATATGGATCAGAATAGGCGGCGGTCGGTCGTTGGCTGTAGTAGGGATCGGCCGGATTGTAGCCGCCGGGCACCGTTGTTGACGACGAATAGTACGGGTAGGCTTGTTGGTAGGCAAGACCGGCGGCCGACGTACCGTACGCACTGGAGACGGGCGCGGACAGACTCGACGCCGGGTATTGTCCGTGGGCGAGTGCTTGTTGATGTGGGGCAAGCACCGGTGCTCGCATGGTGTGCACACGGTCGTAGAGCGTGCCCGCACTGCCATAGGATGTCATCGGCAGCATCTGTTGTTGGTAGGCGGCCGATCGTTGCAGATGGGACATGGCCGCCTGCGGCTGTGCATAGTCGTTCATGGCAGTGGGTCGCATGCGAAAGTCCTCGTTCAGATAGTTGGCGTACTGCGACAGAAGCGTGCCGGCGGCGGGCGTGTGGAACGGCTGTTGCATTCGTGCGGCGCCCGAGTACCACGGGTCGCCGTAGGTGCCGCTGACGGTCGGCGCCGACATGGGACCTGATGAGGCGCCGTAAATGTCCATCGATCGATGATGGGGCGCGGTGATGCCGAGTTGGCCGAATCGTGACGCGAGCGGGTCGTAGAGTTGCTGCCCGGTGGCGGACGCGTACAGTTTGTCCGTTTCAGACAAATAGCCGACCGAACGCGATAACGGCTCGTAGACGGATCGATTGAGCCGATTCTGGAAGGGCGCCAGCGGCGGCTGTCCGTAGGCGGACGTGGGCGGATAGCCGCCGGCCGGCGTCGGCCCGTAGACTTGGTCGTAGCCGAATCGAGTCGAAGCCATCTGAATGGCGGCCTCTAGATCGGGCGCCGACGCGTGATGGTCGGGACGCAGGAAGGGGGCGATCGCGGCTTGTAGGGCCTGATCGACTGCCGCCAACGGATAGGAATGAGTGTCATATACGTTACGATGCGGCGGAATCGGTGGGGGCTGCGACGTGGAAACGTTCGTGTATGGGTCGTATTGGGCGAAAGCTGTTGTAGTCACCGGCGGAATAATACTAGTACTAGATGTAGTTGGCAGTGTACTAGTGGCTGGCTCAAACTGCAGTCGGCCGTCTGCCTGTTTGTATGCATGTGCCTGTGCCAGTGCAGGCTGCTGCTGCTGCTGCTGCTGCAAAGTAGTGAGGCTGCCCGTGCCTCTGGCAAAGTATTGAGCGGTGGTGCCTGCTGTTGGTGCGTGCGTGCTCACGCTGGCGTCCGAGCGTGGCGTAAGTTCATGTATGCCACTACTGGGTGTGTATAGCGCGCCCGCTGCACTGGTCGCCGCTGCTGGTGTGGTTGTACTAGTGAGCAGACGATTGCGCAGCGCAGCCAGCATAGCCTCCGTGCTCATGCTTGTGCCGTCCGTGTGCGGCTGCTGTGCCGTTGCTGCTATAGCAGTCGGCGCACTCGTGCTCGTGGCTGTAAGGGGCCATTGATCGGGGGCTGCACTGCTGCTGTTCACGACAGCACCTTTCTGCTGGCTGTGCAGCAAACGAGTGCTCGCAGCTGCGGCAGTCGCTGCTGTAGTGGTACGATGCGCGGCGCCGTGTGGCAGCGTAAGATTGGCGCCCAGGGACTGGGACGGGCCCAAACCGTGCGACGCGGGCAAGTTCGGCGCGCGCTCCGGCATCGCGGTGCCGCTGCTGACCGCGGTCGACACCGCGACCGGCGGCTGTTCACTCTCAGACACGCGCACGTCGCCCATGCTGGCCATGAGTCGTTCGCGTCGTTTCTCGATCTCAACTCTCATCTTGTCCTTCTTTGCCTCTCTCGCCAACGGGTCGTCGTCATCAGAGAACCAATAGCTGCTGTATTTCGAGTGTCGACGGTGTTTGCGTGATTTGCGCAAGATCGACGACGGTTCAGAGCGGTAGTAGCGACTTCGTGCGTCCTCCGCCTCCTCTTCATCATCCAACGACCATAATGAGGATTGTCTGACCGGCGGATGTGGCGGCAGTGGAGGAAGACGCATCGGCGTGTCCGAGTCGGACGCGGTGCCCCCGGTCGCTCGTCGGCGCTCGCGTTGTCGACGATGCAGGCGTTCTTCCGATGACGTCAGCCCGCCGTACTTGTCGCTGTACGACGACCGGTATCTGGGTGACAGCGGGGGTGAGATCGACCGTCGACCACCCGCCGTCTGAGTCTCGACTGTTCGTTGGTCGTAAGCACTGCCTCGATACTGTCGGGGTACGGTGGACGAACGATAGCGCAACGAACTTGACGTCAGATCCGAGATCGAGGGTTCAGATGGCAGCTCTTTACGTCGTGACGTCAATGGAAGCGTGGACGAGGCAAGGTTGGGTGGTGACGTCATCGTTTGCACGCCGGTGGTCTCGACGCGATTTGCGGACGGCGACCGCGACATGCCGACCGGTTCGTGTCGGTAGGCGGACGAGCGGCCGAGACTCGACGTGCCGTAGTACGGCTGAGCGGGCGGCATCACCCGGATGTCCTGCAACAGCTCCAACGGCAGTTCGCATTTGACGATCGACGGCACGTCGTCGCCGGCGCCGCACGATTTGCCGAGTGTGCCGTCATGCGGCATCAGCCCGCTGACCAGCAGTCGATGTACGGCGTACTGGCGTTGATTGGCCTCGATCTCGCACGCACTCAATTGGTCGCGTCGTCGGCCGAGCGCCTCTTTGAGTTCCTGTTTGAGCAGCACGCGTGCGAGTGTGTTGGGCACCTTGTCAATGTTCGGAGGTAGTTTGACGCGCGGCGATAGCTGCGGCACGAGCGCGGCCGCGGCGGACGCGGGTCGCGCCGGGATGATGCTGAGTGGTTGTTGGTGTGATTGGTGCTGGTGGTGCATGTGTGCATCGTCGGGTAATGGCAGTCCGCCGTGACTGCCGTACGCTTGTGCCAGTGCACGCGGCAGGGACAGGTCCGATCCGGCACCGCGCGCGAACGGAGATGCGGCCGCGGCGACCGCGGCGGACGCGTACCGCTGCAGATCGACGCCCGCCGATCGATAGAGCGCCTCGTCGCTGAGTGTATGTGTGACGGCCGATGCGAGACTGAGCGGTTGTTGTTCTTTGGGCAACTGGGGCAGTTTGCGTCGGCCCATGTCGGATGATGATGATGGCAGCGACGCGTTGTCATCCTGCAGACAAACGCTTTAGAGATCGACAAACACATCAACAAACGCACAACGCTTTGCAACGCAAAAGTGTTAAAAATTGACTTAGAAATTGAAACATTTGTATACTTATATGCATGCT
>JASAMV010008831.1:0-50910 GCA_030248065.1 Rhynchonema sp. JSB1_4
CTAACTATCGAATGTATATCTTTTCTTTATATTTCGAAGTTTAAAGGGGCCGCGACATCATTATTTTTCACGATGCACAGCCTGATTTTATGTCAGAAATTGAAAGACGACAGCCGAAGGAACATGTCTTACAAAGACAACAACATTGACCCGCGCTGTTTACTGCATGAAAATCACCCCCGAACATCGAATGTCAGGAACAAAAGTCAGTTTGCTGCAGTCGCTCGGCTGCTTGAAAATCAGGCATCGAGCTCAAAAAATTATGATATGGACTCGGTGCTTATGTAATATCTGCGAAGCATTTTTCCGGCAACCAGCTCCAAGCACCTGTCGACGTTGCAATTTCTGTGGCAGCTGAAATGTTTCGCAAATATTACATAAGCGCCGAGTCCATATCATAATTTTTTGAGCTCGATGCCTAATCTTCAAGCGGCCGAGCGACTACAGCAAATTGACTTTTGTTCCTGACATTCGACGTTTGGGGGTGATTTTCATGCGGAAAACAGCGCGGGTCAATGTTGTTGTCTTTGTAAGACATGTTCCTTCGGATGTCGTCTTTCATTGACATAAAATCAGGCGGTGTATCATGAAAATTAATAATGTCGCGCCCCCTTTAACGAATTGTTCATGCGTGGCTGCTAAATGTTTCATGCTCTGCTTGTCACGCTGGAACAATATTCGTTGAAATTCGAAATATAAAGAAAAGCGGAATTCTATAGTTAGTGGGTTTCAAAAATCATGCGAAACATTCTGCCGCATTGGGAGCTTTTTGATCAGGTAGTATGCCTGAATGCGCAGGTAAAAATTCGGCCGGTCCGCCCCCAATTTTGTTCACAATGGTTTGTCTTAAACTGCATTTAACTGATGATACAACTTGGTATTACAGTAGGTAAACAACATATTCCATTTCTACGTGCATCAAAATGCATAGACGTCGTAATCAAATAAACGTACACAACATGGTTTTTTTCAGAGTCGCGTCCAACAGCAACAGCCGCCTTATTGTCTGGATTGAACGACCCGCCCGTCCGTCCGCGTGCTGCGATCGTTTCTGGTTTCGGTACAGCGTATCGTTCGTCTTCTGCTGAGCTGGGCAAGGGCACAAGAGGTCAGAACTTTAGGCTGCCTAGATATAGAAATGGTTCTGGTTATGCATAAATAATATGCAGTTAGGTAGAAATCTACAAAAATTTGCAATGCTGGTCTCAGGGGCGTAGACATAGGTCCGATTTAAGGGGGGACGCCACGGATGAGAACTCGTCTTTATTTGGTGCTTATTTTTTCGAAAACTTAATATTATCGATTGCCTGTTCAATCCTTGACCTGTTTTAGCCCAAAAACTGTTCAATCTACACATAAGCGTGCGAAAATTTTGCTGTTTGCACTCGCGGTCACTGGGATATATTAAATGGTACACACTGGTTGCGAACTGCGCGATTTTTTGTGTTCCCTAAGTTCCTGTACTTGTTTTTCCAAAACAGAAAGATGAGAATCTGCACTAACTTGCAAAACGACCACCCCCTCTCAGTTCCTGTTCTTGTTTTCCCAAAATAGATAGATGATGATCTGCACTAACTTGCACCACGCCCACCAGCCCTCAGTTCCTGTTTTTGTTTTTCCAAAATAGATAGATGAGAACCTGCACTTTGCACCACGCCCACTAGCCCTCAGTTCCTGTTCTTGTTTTTCCAAAATAGAAAGACGATAATCTGCACTAACTTGCACCACGCCCACCAGCCCTCAGTTCCTGTTTTTGTTTTCCCGAAATAGATAGATGAGAATCTGCACTTTGCACCACGCCCACCAGCCGTCAGTTCCTGTTCTTGTTTTTCCAAAATAGAAAGATGAGCACCTGCACTAACTTGTAAAACGCCCACCAGCCCTCAGTTCCTGTTCCTGTTTCTTAAATATAGAAAGATGAGAATCCGCACTAACTTGCAAAACGCCCACCAGCCCACGGTTCCTGTTCTTGTTTTTCCAAAATAGAAAGATGAGAATATGCACTAACTTGCAAAACGCCCACCAGCCCTCAGTTCCTGTTCTTGTTTTTCCAAAATAGAGAGATGAGAATATGCACTAACTTGCAAAACGCCCACCAGCCCTCAGTTCCTGTTCTTGTTTTTCTGAAATAGAAAGATGAGAATCTGCACTAACTTGCAAAACGCCCACCAGCCCTCAGTTCCTGTTCTTGTTTTTTTTCAATATAGAAAGATGATAATCTGCACTAACCTGCAAACCGCCCACCAGCCCTCAGTTCTCGGTCTTCATTTTCCAAAATAGAAAGATGAGAATCTGCACTAACTTGCAAAACGCCCACCAGCCCTTAGTTCCTGTTCTTGTTTTTCCAAAATAGAAAGTTGAGAATCTGCACTAACTTGCAAAACGCCCACCAGCCCTCAGTTCCTGTTCTTGTTTTTCCAAAATAGAAAGATGAGAATCTGCACTAACTTGCAAAACGCCCACCAGCCCTCAGTTCCTGTTCTTGTTTTTCCAAAATAGAAAGATGAGAATCTGCACTAACTTGCAAAACGCCCACCAGCCCTCAGTTCCTGTTCTTGTTTTTCCAAAATAGAAAGATGAGAATCTGCACTAACTTGCAAAACGCCCACGAGCCCTTAGTTCCTGTTCTTGTTTTTCCAAAATAGAAAGATGAGAATCTGCACTAACTTGCAAAACGCCCACCAGCCCTCAGTTCCGGTTCTTGTTTTTCCAAAATAGAAAGACGAGAATCTGCACTAACTTGCAAAACGCCCACCAGCCCTCAGTTCCTGTTCTTGTTTTTCCAAAATAGAAAGATGAGAATCTGCACTAACTTGCAAAACGCCCACCAGCCCTCAGTTCCTGTTCTTGTTTTTCCAAAATAGAAAGATGAGAATCTGCACTAACTTGCAAAACGCCCACCAGCCCTCAGTTCCTGTTCTTGTTTTTCCAAAATAGAAAGATGAGAATCTGCACTAACTTGCAAAACGACCACCCCCTCTCAGTTCCTGTTCTTGTTTTCCCAAAATAGATAGATGATGATCTGCACTAACGTGCACCACGCCCACCAGCCCTCAGGTCCTGTTTTTGTTTTTCCAAAATAGATAGATGAGAACCTGCACTTTGCACCACGCCCACTAGCCCTCAGTTCCTGTTCTTGTTTTTCCAAAATAGAAAGACGATAATCTGCATTAACTTGCACCACGCCCACCAGCCCTCAGTTCCTGTTTTTGTTTTCCCGAAATAGATAGATGAGAATCTGCACTTTGCACCACGCCCACCAGCCGTCAGTTCCTGTTCTTGTTTTTCCAAAATAGAAAGATGAGCACCTGCACTAACTTGTAAAACGCCCACCAGCCCTCAGTTCCTGTTCCTGTTTCTTAAATATAGAAAGATGAGAATCCGCACTGACTTGCAAAACGCCCACCAGCCCACGGTTCCTGTTCTTGTTTTTCCAAAATAGAAAGATGAGAATATGCACTAACTTGCAAAACGCCCACCAGCCCTCAGTTCCTGTTCTTGTTTTTCCAAAATAGAAAGATGAGAATCTGCACTAACTTGCAAAACGCCCACCAGCCCTCAGTTCCTGTTCTTGTTTTTCCAAAATAGAAAGATGAGAATCTGCACTAACTTGCAAAACGCCCACCAGCCCTCAGTCCCCGAGCCCACCCTCCTGTTCTTGTTTTTCCAAAATAGAAAGATGAGAATCTGCACTAACTTGCAAAACGCCCACCAGCCCTCAGTTCCTGTTCTTGTTTTTCCAAAATAGAAAGATGAGAATCTGCACTAACTTGCAAAACGCCCACCAGCCCTCAGTTCCTGTTCTTGTTTTTCCAAAATAGAAAGATGAGAATCTGCACTAACTTGCAAAACGCCCACCAGCACTCAGTTCCTGTTCTTGTTTTTCCAAAATAGAAAGATGAGAATCTGCACTAACTTGCAAAACGCCCACCAGCCCTCAGTTCCTGTTCTTGTTTTTCCAAAATAGAAAGATGAGAATCTGCACTAACTTGCAAAACGCCCACCAGCCCTCAGTTCCTGTTCTTGTTTTTCCAAAATAGAAAGATGAGAATCTGCACTAACTTGCAAAACGCCCACCAGCCCTCAGTTTCTGTTCGACAAGTTTGGCCGACTCAGAGCCCCTCTCTCCGCCGCTGTGTGCACCACGCCCACCAGCTCTCAGTTCTTGTTCATGCGCTCCAAAATAGATAGGTGAGAATCTCTTTTACTTTTTTTAACTCAGCCGCAGTGCTGTGCATCACAATGCGACCCGCTGTCATAGCATCTCCTTTTTATCTGAGAATTTTTTACCAACGCTGTGGTGGAAACATGCTTATTGACGTGTGGTCAGCTCGTGGCTTATTGATAAGTGATCAGATAGTTAAAGTCGTAACTCACGTAAATTAATACATGCAGCGATTGTTTGGATGTCTGGGAACTGTATGAGTCCATTACAACACCATTTAAACTGAAACATAAGCGCCGCAGGCGATTTTTTAGAATGATGAGCTATAAAACGCATGAAAACATGCCTTTTTACTTTAAAAAGGTGAGAAAATAACGAAAAAAGGGAAAAAATAATAAAAAAGTGGACTTACTTTTTAAAATTTTAGAATAAAAGAAGTGGCCAACTTTTTTTACAAAAAAATTTTTACTTTTTTTTTATCTAACCCTGTCGGTGACGCTGTCTCTGGGTGGATTCCGGTCACCTCCGGGGTTGCCCAGGGCAGTGTCTTCTCTTTTTCTCACTTTATATAAATGATGTTGTCAGCGTGGTGCATCCAGGTATTGGTAGCACAATGACCATATAAGAATTCGTCAAATCAATCCTGATTTTCACGTTCAGTCACTCTTAACCACTGTGCTATTTGTGATTCTCACAAAACATTTTCAGCTGAAAATAATCTGGCAGATCAACCACGTTGCCGCAGGTCTGAAACATTCTCTTTACTACATGCTTTGCTTGCGATCACGCAACGCAACGTCATTACCCCGTCACTTTCCCTCTCTACGATTCAGGAAAAAAATTGACCAATTCTTATAAAGTCATTCTACGACCAATACCTACCTGTATCACTACGCTGATGATATCAAAATTTATAGGGAAATCCGTATTACAAAATCCTCCAGGATGACATAAATGCTGCCATTAGTTGGCTCTCTGCAAATGGCATGGCTTTAGCCAGCCATAAGAGCGTCATAATGTTGAATGAGTCATAAGAGCATCGGTGTATGCAAACACTACCCATAAGAGCGTCACTGTAAGGCTTGGGGATCACCTATTGTCTATTTTTGTGGGAATGAGCAGATTGTTTCACCACCCCATGTCCGGGACCTGGGTGTCCTAATTGACCAACAAAATTTAAAATTTGAGTCACATATTAACAAAATTGTGGCTGACGCCAGTAGAATGGAGAAGACCATCTGCCAAAACTTTCACAGTCGAAATCTCGATTCCTCAAAAAACTCTACTTGGTCTACGTTCGTCCATTACTGGAATTTTCCTCGTCCATTTGGTCTCCTCAAAATATCATTTTGGCTAAAAAGGTTGAAAAAACATCAACGTCGGTTCACTTACTACAGTATTTACCTGTCTTACCAACAGCGTTTGCATGCACTAAATTTCGACCCCCTAATTTATCGCCGGACCGTGAACGATCTTGTGCTTGTGTACAAGGTCATTCACGGTCATATACCTGGGCTAACCAAGGATTCCATCTCTCCAACACGTGACACCGGTCGTCCAACCCGAGGGCACACCCGCTGTTTGTGTCGAGTCCGTGGCGCGGGTCCGGACTTGTCCGGGTACTGGGCTTATCTGGAACTGGAACAGGCTCCGAGAGAATGGTTTTCTCCGCTGCCTCCACTGTGGCCTTTAAATCTAAACTAAACTCGAATTTAGACGTGGTTTCATGCCACACTACATCAAAAGTTTCAGCCGTCGTTGACTGATCCTCTGAGTCGCTGCTTTCAGATCATCATCAATTCTGTTGTCATCCTATTAACTCAGGCAAAAATAACAAAAAGACGATCTCCACCTCAAAAGCCCCGAGAGCTTCTCGCAGTCCAAAAAACTAAAACTTCAAAAACTAAACGCCCAAGACAAAAAAGAAAAACGAAAAGCACAACACAAAACGCAGAAAACCAAACACAACACAAAGCACAGAGGGGGAATCGGCCACCCGCCCAGCACAAACAGCCCCCACCCCCCACACCAGCCATTGATCATTGATATTTTCATATAAAAAAGCGAAAAACACAAAACAAACAACCACACGCACCCCCCAACCCAACACCAACAAACAACGGGACACACCCCCCAAAACCCACACACACACACACACCAAACGCTTGTCGTTGCTGTGTTGTGATTGGTTTTGGGTCTGTATCTGGTACGTTTTGTCGCAGAAACTCCTCCACCAAACCAACTGGTTTTCTTTTTTAGAAAATAAGAAACCAACCAACCCCCAACCGGAACAGCAGGGTTTCAACATGTGTAACTCAACGTACATGGCGTTTGAGACAAAATTTGGGAATGTTAGAATAGTTGCCAGCTACACGCTGCACACAAAAAGGGGTGTCTTTTGGGTCTTGGTCTTCTTTGCTGATTTACGACAATCTCGCTACCTAAAACTAAAACAGCAGCCGAACTATTTTTAACTGTCACATTACCTTCTAACCTCTACCATTTATTTTTTTTTCTTTCATACGGATCATTGGTCTGTGTGTATGCTGAACTAGGCAGAAAGTTGACAAAAGAGAGATTCTCCCACCTTCCAAATAAGCCCCGAGGCTCAGTCAGGGTGGGCAAAAAACTTTTTTAAAAATTTTTTTTAAAACGTTTAAACCGTTTTAAACGCCCAGGAAATAAGACAAAATATGCCCCCAAAAAAATGGAAAACGCTCATGTGGGAAGAAAACGTGGAAATGAAGAATTCATGTGTTCTGAGGCAAAATAGACAGTTCAGACACATTCAGCGAGTGTAAGACTCCATATCAGACCCGCATCATGGGACCAACTTTGGCCGGGGTCATCATTGAAAGTCAAACTCCGTATATCGACGTATCTCGACAAAGTAAAAATTGGTCGAAAATTTTTGAAAAAAAAAAATGGGACAAAAAATTGATTTTCCTTGATGATCAGAATACTTTCCCTGAAAAATCAGGGAAAATCAAGGAAATTTAGGATTTAAAAAAACGAAAAGCGACCCAGGCATTCGTACATATTTCTTTCGTACATATTTAGGTTCACCACGAACATCGTGCAATACGACCCGGGTCAATCTTCCTCAAACATGTTCAAATCTGTGTCTCAGCAGGAGGTCGAGGGCAGGATGAAGCGTTTGATCAGGGCTACCATCAGCCGAATTGGTGGCCGCGCTGCGATCTCCAAACGGCACCCATTAACGAACAGGAAAGTCCAGGAGGAAGTGAAAAGAATGGCTGAGGTATGTAAAACACATCAGGTTGAATGTCATTTTAGCAGCTGTCATTGCTAGTTTGATCAAACTAAATGTTGTGGTAAAAATTATAGGAGAATTTGGCGTGCAGACGTTGTGTCGAGGAGGTCTTGTCATCGCCACCGAAGGCAGGTAGCCTGCTGGACAAGTTGCGCAAGAACATTGTGGCGAACCCTGCTAACGTTCGTTTAACGAAATAAATCCTGCTGCAGGAAAGTCAAAAATTAAAGGCAGCGCTCAAGTCTAAGTTTATAGAAGCTTAGGCGTGATTGCTTTCACCATCAAAACTGAGGTCCGAAGGAGATGCTTGTGGTTATACAGTTTCAGTTCGGAAAATTATGTTATTGAGTACGGAAAGGCGTCCAAAGGTTTAAAGGGCTCGGGACATAACCGAAGGAAGGGCAGCAGAGCATAGTCTTATGCACCGTTGGAAAGCACTATGACCGCATATGAATCGCGCAAACGTTAAGCTCTTTAGAGGTTCGCTGTCTCTTCGTAGAGCGACTTTTCGTTCCAGAAAAAGGCAAATTTTTTCACAACTTCAAACGATCGGTGCAGAAACCCAAATGAGTTGAAAGTCAAGTAAGACGTGGATAGGATTACAACAGCTTCTGGATAACTTATCATGACAACTTCAGTCGCTCAAAGCATTGCTTCACTCGGTGAGGGTGCGAAACGCTCCAAAAATCGGCCACATTTTTCGAAAACACAAGTTTGTCTCCAAATTTTGAGGCAGCGCTTTGCGTTGCAAAAATGAAAATGCAATAAAAAAATTTCTAGAAAAATACAATAAAAAAGAAGTTTCGAAAATGCCAGAAAATAAGGTTTTTAAATTTGGAAACACTTAGGTAGCGGCGTGACGGGCAGAAAAAAAAGGCTTAAAAATTGCCCCTAAACTGCACAGTTGCATTCATTGACAGAAATGGGGTGTAAATAAGCCACGTATTGCATTACATTGGAAACGAGAAAGTCAGGTAAACGCACAGTCCAACAATGTGGACGAGTTTCAAGACTTCAAACTCCCATGGGCCGGCTGCTGCATCCCTGCCAGCCTTGAATAAGATATTTGGCTATAGGTCGTTACTGTTAAAGATTATTGCACATTTGATTGCATCAAACGATGTAGCTTCAATGTAGCTATCGATCGATATATGACACGTACATACTATCTCTTACTATGGACAAGAAACGGTCAAAATTCCGAAATCGCACACGGTGACGGGACGGTTCATTCCAAAATCGTCAAAAAAGCAGCGATCGAGTCATTTTTCTGCAAAGCTGGCACATCGTCACGGGAATTTGGTATCAACTAGTGTAGCCAAACATTTTTCTGACACCCTTGGCTTTGACATCCCTGAGGCTCGTTTCGTACGACGTTTCTGTTGGTAAGGTTTCATAAATGTCGAAGATGTGGTCGGGAGAGACAGGATCGTAGTTGAGATGGGACAGCCCATAAGTTTCTTTGAAACACGAAACACTATTTGAAGCCATATAAAGTACATAGTAACACTTTCAGGCGACCAACGTTGTCCCGAAGGCTGCTGACAGTGACACAACCGCGCCGTCTGATCGTACGACTCCACCAGCAAGGTCCAAGGGCGCACGTGACGACGCAAAGGTTTGTTGTCTTGCTCACATCTGTGAACGGTCAACCTCTGCTATGACACTGAACTCCGTGGCTGCCCGGATCTTGCAAGGCGATCCAAAACAATCTCGGCGTCTTTGGTGTCGTTGTTGCTCAGTCCAGGGCGAAAAAAAAACCAATAAAAACAATCTGTAAATTTCGCGACCAAAGGACTGCAATCTGACAGTTAGACAATGCTAATTGTTTATCACTGTTTTATTCTCAGGACCAGCCGAAATCGACGAGATCCAGCAAGAATCTCAAAAGGGCTCGCAAAGATACGCCGAACGAACCGGCAGCCAAGAAGGAGACCAGAAAAAGTAACTGGGTTTTGCAGGACGCAAGCGAGGAGCTGTCAGGGCAGGTGGAAGAGAAAGATGGCGGGAAGGCGGAGGAGCAACAACAGAAGATCGGGGAAGAATCAACGAAGGACAAAGAAAAACAGAAAAAAGAGAAGAAAGAGAACCAAAAGAAAGGAGAGACTGGGACCGACGCATTGAGTGAGCGAGAAGAAATGGTTGAGGTTTGTGGGGAAAATTAGTCCAGTTTCCGTTTATGTCATTCCGCCGCGGTGATCGGCATTAGAGTAATTGCTGCTTGTTTTGATTACCTACCGGAGCCCCGGATGCTCTACTCTGTTCCGAATAGAAACCTCGGCGTTTAAGGATGGGACCGGAAATCATCGCTAACGTCATCGAATGTTGTTACCATAGTTGCTTTGGTCGATGTCAAACTTGGTGATCGGATGTGACTTGCTTTGCTAGCGCGTGATTCTTGTATTTGTGTGCGTTCAAAGAACGTGTGGTTCGACCTTAAGAGCACTTTCTGGCGCACAACGTGCGAAAATAATCTGTGCATTTGTTCCATTTTGTAAACCTCTGGAGGGGACCCGTGCCTACGGCCCGGCTACAGCGCCGCGCCCATGCCGTGCCGCCCACCCCCCCCCCGAAGACCCCTTAGCATACCCCAAAGCTACCCGTGTACATTGAACCGTGCCCCGAGGGAGGGGGCCACAGACGGACATACGTCTTCCTGTTTTAGCAGTATAAATTTTACACAAATCGAGCCCCGAGCCGAAAATTCGAAAACTTGCATACAGATGGCCCGAAAAACACTTTGCGCCAAATATTGGGGCTAAAAGTAATTTAAGAATTCGATTTCCCACCAAAACTGAATGGAAAGCGGAGGGACCGCAACCCAAAAAAATCCGTCGTGTTTTCAGGTAAAGCTCAGTGTGGCAAATGTGCTTTGACGATTTGCAGCAAAGCAAAGTTTGACAGTGAGAAAAGATTTTTGTTCGCACACTTTTTTGAACACTATCAACATGCCAATTGGCATTGATCTGCATCCAGGCTGAGAAGCTTATTCACGAAAGCACGTGAGGAGACCAGATTTTTACCAAATTTTGGACCAAGTTTATGGTTTCGAATACAAACCAATCTACGATGACCTTTGGCAAAAATCAGGCCTCACGAAAGCGTTTCCGTACCTCTTGGCTCATGATGTTTCCTCAGTCCAGATCACATACTGTACATATGTAGTTGGATCCGACGACGTAGTATGTACCAATGTATGTACATACATGTGGTTTGTGGCGCGCATTGGTCATCGCATGGGAAGGCCCCAGAACCATGAGTGATTTGGACACATGAACAAGACGACATATTTTTTTATTTTTTATTACAAAAAGCCATCCCTGAAGTTTTTAGTTCATGGAAAATATTACGTACCGGAGAAGCTATAGATTAAGCCCCCAGAGGCTTTATTCGGGGCATCTGTTTTGTGATTTTGAAATAAAAAAAAATCATCCCAGCAAACTTCTAATACGCCCTAGTGTTGCGATGATTGGGTAATTGGGATCCAGCATGAAAGAAGCGTTAGTCTACTTTTGGAACTGTATGTAAATGCATGATTTGTGTCCAGCTAAACATATTATAACCATTCTTAGCTTTATTTCACGGCTGTTTACGCGCAGTTCATCACGATTGGTTAGCAAAAAACATGTTGTGAACGCAAATGCAACTTTGATCGCGCTGCTGAGGAACACAGAAATTTTTGAACCCCAATAAGCCCCAGGGTTGGGTTAAAAAAAAGTAAAAAATTTTTGAAAAAAAAATTTTTTTCTTAAAAAGTTCGCCACTTTTTCGGTTTTTAAAAATTAGAAAAGTAAGTTCACTTTTTTTATTATTTCACAACATTTTTTATTATTGTCCACCTTTTTGTGGTGAAAATGCATGTTTCTATGCATGTTTCTGCTTGTTTTTTCTCAAAAATGGCCTGCGGCGCTTGTATTTCGCATAGGTACAATGTCAAACGTTAGACAGTCCGTGGATCTACTAAACAACCTAAGCAGCCGTCATTATGTGCGCATACTCCATGAAGTCAAATCTGCTTGAAGTCCAAAATTATCGTTCCAACACCGTGGGTTATGCAGCTGTTTTCATGTAACTTTCCTTAAAAAATGTGCCAATCATTTATACCTTTCCCGTGAGGCTATCCCCAACGCGATTTGCCACGTTATCTGGCTCATTGTAAAAAACATAACCTCGCAACTGCCCGTTTGTGAACACAACTGGTCGGTGTCAACTATTCCTATATTCTCAAGCGCAATCAAATATACTTACAAAAATTTTCGACAATTTTTCATGTTGACAACCAAAATTTTTGCGGTCCGGAATAAAAAAAGTAAATCTTAAACAAAATTCAAAATCCAAAAAAGTTTTAAAAAAAAGTTCGATAATATAAAAAAAAATTTTATCCAACCCTGGTAAGCCCCTAGGGCACTTATTCCCAAATTTTGCCACTTTGGCGCCTCCTGTAAATTTTGTAGCTTTCATAACTTTAAAATACGTGACTGAGGTGTCAGTATTGATTCTGTCTGATCCGATCACCAATTTTTATGTCGGCCCCAAATGAGTGGTTACTGCCATTATTCAGGCGATGACGTTCGAGCCTGGTGTCTGCGTCGGTTGTCTTGAACCTATTGCCGGTGTTCAAGTCAACACGCTGATCGCAGTGCCACGATCAATCACTATGCGAGAGAGTAAAACGGTCGTATGCTTGACGGCTCAAACTTGCGCCAATCCCTGTGAGTTCTGTGCATTATTCAGCTTCGAATCAAACCCCGTTCGCGAGTGACCGTAAAACAGCCATTATGTTGAACCAGACATGGCCTCAATGGTCCTTTTTCATCCTCGGCTTGGTCCCCCATGATAGCTTTGGGTCGAAAAAAGTTTCATGAAAGTAGGGTCAGGCTATAATTTGGGTCGGTGAATCCAAATCGGGGGTCCATTTGGTCGTATCACCCTTAAAGGGTCGTTCAATGTTTGAGGTCATCTCACGAACTATGCTTGCATTGGTATTCGGGGGTTTATTTAGGAGTTTAATCAGGATTTTAAGTTAGCTTTTCGCATATAACTCATTTTATGAGACCGTTATCGCTCCTTCAAAGTTATAAGGTGCAAGCCATCTCATTAAAGCTGCTGGTCAACAACCCATCGACCTCGCTTAATCTTGGGGGCAGTGCACATTAAGAAAGGTGGGATATCGTGTTACTCGACTCTGACTTGGAGAGTCGATTCGTTGCTTCCTGATGTTTCACGGCCAGGTTGAAGTTTGCCCCTCAGTGAAAAAATGAAAAAGTTATGCCGGCTTCCCGTGGAAAACACAATTCACGGCGACGTTTAAGAATTTCAGAATATCAAGCACAAACATTTATTTCATCGGTATGATATACGGCTTTGCAGGAAACAGCTTGCATCCTAAATGAGAAAACATTTAGTTCCAAAAACCTGGTGTTTTTTGGTCACCGTTTTCTTCGTCGATAATTTTAAGCATCTGTGATTAAGCAGCAAATGTGTTGATGGGACACAAAAATCCTCTAGTTACTGTCCACATAACCTGTGCTTTTGAATTCTCTGCACCAAACACAGCTAATACAATAATTCGGACAACATGCGCAAGTCGGTCATTATCAGCGCGCGCGCTCAAAAACAACGTGCAGATTCGAGCACTCAAAAATGTTTTGTCTTTTTTGGGGTCGCGCACGCCCATAATGACCGACTTGCGCATGTTGTCCGAATTATTGCGTTAGCTGTATTTGGTGCAAAGAACTCAAAAGCACAGGTTATGTACACAGTAATTAGAGGATTTTTGTGTGCGATTAACACATTTGCTGGTCAATCGCAGATGCTTAAAATTATCGACGAAGAAAACGGTAACCAAAAAACACCAGGTTTTTGGAACTAAATAACTTCTCCTTCAAGATACAAGCTGTTTCCTGCAAAGCTGTATATCATACTGATGAAACAAACGTTGGTGCTTGATATTCTGAAATTATTAAACGTTGCCGCGAATTGTCCTTTCCACGGAAACCCGGCATAATTTTTGCATTTTTTCACTGAGGGGCAAACTTCAACCCGGCTGTGAAACATCAGGAAGCAACCAGTCGACTCCCCAAGTCAGGGTCGAGTAACACGATATTCCACCTTTGTTCAGGTGCACTACCCCCAAGATTAAACGAAGTCGATGGGTTGTTGACCAGCAGCTTTAAAGGTGTTGCGCTGAAATACTGAACCAAACCTGAAAGCACTTTAAAGGGGTAACACAACCAAATGGACCCCCGATTCGGATTCCCAATCCAAACTAGTCCTTGCTGGACCCTTTCATCTCAAGGCGAGGATGAAAAAAAAGTGTCGCATTGGCATCTACACGTACAGTATACTGTATGTACAAAGCTTGGTTTCCATCTTTGTGTTTCAACAGCCGGGAGGTTTACCTATCTAGCAATATGCCATCAAAATGAACAGCGTACCTTGCTCGTAAAGATTAGAACACGTCGGTTGCATGGTTCGTTGCCCCACCAGACAAACTCCACAGACCCGACCGGCACGAAAGAGCAACAGCAGCAAGCGCAGCAGGGTGACCTATACGTCATCCCTTACAAGAGTGTGCGCGTGCGTCGAGGCCAAGAAGTGATTCCAGCGACGGCCAGTAAACATGTTGTTCAGCTAACACATCAATGCCAGCTGACAATTGCGATCGAGCCGCCTTGCACTGATCAATTTCTGAGCGGCTTGTCCGTGGTGACCGACTGTATGGAGCAAATGGTCCAGGTTTGTTGTATTTTAGATAGATTTTAGTTACACTGGCCCGCAATTCAGTAAGGTACATAGTACTAGCTTGTTGTAATGAATGAGGTCAAAAATGAAATTTGCCTGTTAGGACACCTGCGGTGGGACTACTAGAAAGCATCACACCATCAGCTTTGTTTTCAAAATGCAACGGGGGCACAACAAGGTTTGCCACCGGCCCGTAGCAACTTCAACCCCGTGGAATACCATGCTGAAATTATTGGTTTATTCTTATTATTTCAAAGATTTCAAGCATTAAGTGGTTTTGTAACAAAAACAGTGGGAATAACCAACGAGTGCGAACGAGCGGCGGGTAAATTTAATGTGTGCTGCCTAATAAAATCTAAGCTTGCGCTGAACCGGGACCGTGGTGCACAAACTCGTAATTTGGGGCCGCTGTTTCTCCCACCAATGTTTTGTCACCCGCTGTTATGTCCGGACGGCATCACTGATGTTCAAGGGCTGTTGAAAAACAAGGTGGTGTGTATACAGACAGGCGCATCGTGAGAATGTTGGCAAAATCATGAAGCGGGTCTGACCGCACCCCGACAAATGCGAAAACCGAAAAATTAACTTCAGTTTTATCAGAGGGCAAAAGCGAAAGGCAGACAAAATCTGTCATCATTCATTTCACTCACCATATCCAAGAGTGTGAAACATTTTCTTTATCGGTCGTCTGTGCTATGAACAATATTAATGACGGTGCTGTTGTATGCTTTGGGCTCTTTTCGCTTTTGCCCCTTGAAAAGCGAAAAGCTATGTAAATGCGAAAAGTGAGAAGTAAAACTTTTCGCTTTTCGCGTTTGTCAGAGGCGGCGGCCTCACATTTTCCGCGTTCCGCGCTTGCTATTCATTATTGTTGAACATGGTGACTTTTTATTGTAGAAAAATGGAAAGCACACAAAACGTTACATTCTTTTGATGAGCCTTTATGCTTGTGACTGTAGTCGTTGGCCATGTCATTATCGCTATAAAATAAAAATAAACAATTTCCAACATCCATCGAAAAAATGCGATGACATATAGTCCGACAACAACTAACGCAGAATGTATGGCAGTCAAACTTATTGATCCGTAAAGCGGAAACCGTGCGCGCTCCCTTCAGACATGAAAATTGGAATGGTTCGACTGGGGTTACGGTAGCAAGCAAACAAACCGCGAGAGAATGAAAGAGAAAAAAAAGTAGCCAATTCTTCTGCATAACACAGAAGAAGGCAATCATATGAAGTGCCTGCCAGCCAAAATTTAAAAAAAACTTTTTGAAGGCACCGAGGCGTTGAATAAGCCGAGTCTGAAGGTGAAGAAGAAGAAAGAAAAGAAAAAGAAAAAAAATGTCTGCGAACTTCCGGTCTAAAACCGGGGAAGCTTATCACTGGATTTTCCGGTTTACCAATCAGGCAGTGTGGCTGCCATAAATTCTGCGTTAGCTGTTGCTGGACTATAAAAATCAAAGCAATAATCTGCAGAGGTGCTAGATTAGTGAAACATTCATACGTGGCTGCTGATTTGGGGAACGTTACAGGTTGTGGAATACAACGTGGTGCACGAGGATTTCTCTTTCTTTTCGTTTTGCTGGTGCACCAACTCCGAAATCGGGCTCGTGTTGGCGTAGTTTGCCTTTACTGTATGTGGACAACTGTGTGCGTTAAAAACCAATATGTGAAACCGAATCAAATACAATTCATTTTCAGGACGGCAGTGTAAACCCGGGAACTGAAGACGTGGTCGTTTCGCTGAAGCCCCAGTCCCAAGAGACTTTAAACGGTGGCAGCGCTATGTTGGCCGTGTTTACGGCAGTGTTCGCCGAAATCACGCAGCTCAGTCCCGTGATTTCCGATTTCGCAATGTCCGGATGTCTGGATACCTATGGAAATGTCACGCCAGTTCGTGCGGCGGACGGGCAATTCACGTTTGAGCAAGATCACTTTGAGCAAGTGAAAAAAAACAGAGGCCAAAAGAGCAGAACCTAAAAACAAATAGGCCTAAGTCTGCGCCTAAGCCCAAATACAAAACTGAGCTAAGTGTAGGCCTAAGCCCAAGCCTAAGCCTGATATCTAAATTAGCCCTAGCCTAAGCCATAGGGACAAAATAAGAGCTCTGCTCTTTGGCTCTGCCCTTTTTTCTTGCTCCAAGTGGTCTTGCTCAAATGTGCTTTGCTCAATTGCCCGGCCACCGTTCGTGCACGCAGCGGTTCTTTACTTTTGGTCCCTTTTCTTAGTTTTGTTTAGTGAATATATTAAATATTGGCGCAGGCACAGTTTCAGTGCCCATAGCTTTCACTCTGCCGATAACGATAGAAGTTAAGTGACTTTGAAAACGACGAACTGGTACCACTGTGGTTGATGACCGAAATTGTGCTTCGGCTGTATTGCACAATCGCTCACAAACACTTTATTTGTTTCAAAAATATTTTCACAATACCGACAGAGCAGCCAACTAAATCCGACCAGTTTAGTTGTTCTTACGGTGCTGGCGAAGGACAAGCTCAAAACGTGGGTATCATGGGTAGCGGTGAAGCTTCAAAATCAACTCGTATCCAACTCACGTCAACCGAAAATTGATAGATTAAAGTATACAATGCGAAAATAAACAAAATTCTCAGAATTATTACAGGTTGGTGGCTTGGCCGAGAAGACGTTTGGCGCTGAAGCGTTCAGGATTGGACGGCTAATACTTCCAGAGGCCAATAGGGATCAATTTGCGGCGATACCGATTCCCGTTAGTTCTACGTTTTCTCACGCATGCATAATCCTACTCAGAGCCGTGTCTCGATGTGCTGTTCTGTTTGTCACGTTCAATTGATTACCATTAATTCTACAGCAGCGACCATTGGCTGACCACGTCGACAACGTTTGGTCCCATGTCAATCTGGTGTTTGGCCTCGATCTGGTAGCGCCATTCACAACGACCACTCGACACGTGCCTGTCACAGGCTTGGATTCGTGCGGTCGCGTCTGTCACTCGTTTGTCAGCACGAAGAAGGCATCGGTTGGCATGCAGATCATTAATTTATGATATAGACGTAGTCGTTTGAGCTTATGTGTGAACAGCATTGGGTGGAATTCACAAAAAAGCAGTAGTTTGGCTCGTTCTTCGAGTTGAATGCCAGTCGGGCGCAAAATGGTCAAAGTTTGTCGTCAGCACCGCCGATACGAATAACTGTCAGTAGCTGGTCGTCCGAGCCGAGCAACACGAGAGCGGGTGTCAAGCCATTCTCTCAGGCAGGGTTGGGCAAAAAAAAAATTATTTTAAAAAAAAAATTTTTTTTTTAAAAAAAAGGTTTTTGAAAAAAATTTTTTTTTAAAAAATTTTCGGGGGAACAAAATGTTCTAAAACGTCCAAAAATGGCCTTTTTGGGGGTTATTTTTTGTCATTTTTTCTCAAGGGTCGACAAATTTTCTTCACAAAATCACCTTTGGGGCATGTATTTGGTACCTAAGATACCCCAAATGATGTTATTATACCTTCCCTTGGTACATGAGACACAGTATGCATGTGCCTACATGGTACTTCGATGTCATACCCCATCAGGTCGGTCATATACGACTGATTCAGCTGCCCGACAAGTATTTCTGCAGCTTATATTCTCAATTCTGTGTGGTTTATGAGTGAATCTTGCTTATTCGGCCACAAACTGTTGTGTCCGATACCACAGAGCAGCAATCATCGGTCCATATCAAGCACAGACTGTTGGATCGTACCTAAATGACGTAAACACCCTTGATAAGTGATGCAAACCAAGTCACAAAAGTGACTTGTCAATTAAAGTTGCATTTTTTCGCGATTTTGCGCGTTTTTTAGGCAAATTTGGTATAATTTCCCCGAATCTCAGACTTTTTAAAAAAAAATTTTTTTTTTTTAAAAATTTTTTTTTAAAAGAACTTGTTTAAAAAAACATTTTTTTTCCAACCCTGCTCTCAGGAGACTGGGCATTAGGGACGCAGATTGAGGGATTTCAAAGCGGTTGGCTTGTGCTGCTTGGCAAAGCGTATCAACACGTTTTGGCAAGATGATAAAGGGGAACAACATGGAAATATCGGAGAAATGAATCCACTGTACTTGTGCCAGGATATTACTTGTGCCAGATAAGGCCCTGGACAACTTTCCAAGCCTTTCTCGTATTTCTTCTCTTTTAAAGATGCATCCGTTTCTTGAATCATCAAGCAAAGCAAACGGAAATTGGAAATTTTGAAATCAAAACCCTGTGTAACTCTGTGTTTTTAAAGCCGAGTCTCTAATTCCTTACAAGATATCTCTAAACAAACATCATTTGAAGGCTGCCTTCTCGATTGGACAGCAGCGACCAGGGTTGGATCAAAAAAAAGTTATAAAAATTTTTTTTTAGTGTTGGCCACTTTTTTGTCTTAAGATTTTAAAAAGTAAGTCTACTTTTTTATTATTTTTTCACTTTTTTCGTTATTTTCTGACCTTTTTAAGTAAAAAGTTATTTTTACTAAAACGTTATTATTATGTGTTTTATTGCCCATGATTCTCAAAAAATTGCCTGCGGCGCTTATATTTCAGTTTGAAATGGTGTTGTGATGGACCCATACAGTTCCCAGACATCCCAACAACAGCTGCATAGCACACCCCATACCGTATACTGTGCAGTTATTGAGCTATCGACCTAAGCTATCGACAGACTCCACGTTGCTCGCCTGTGCGCAGTTGTGCGGATTAGCTATTTGTTGCTTTTGTGACACAAAGTGAGTGTGGTGTGAGTCTTTATCTCTCTTCAAATCTGTCCCCAAATTCACGAACAGAAGGTTGGTCTTCCCTTTGTCATATACAGTGTGTATACCCACAGTTACCTTCGAATTTCTCAAAGTCATGACCAAGGGGATTAGATCGCAGGTAATTACGTAAACATGCAAGCCAGTGGAAAAATTCTCTTTAGTGTCCCTCAAAACATACCTTACTAACATGATTTCAGAAATTTCATTCGTCAAGAAACCAATTTTTTGGGGGTCCGGAATAAAAAAGTGACTTTAAATAAATTAAAAAGTTTTTTTTATAAAAGTTCGATAATAAAAATTTTTTTAATCCAACCCTGGCAGCGACATAGAGTTGGGGTTTTGCGAAAAACCTGAAGTCCACTGGTCTTTGTTACAGGATGCAGTATTTTTTGAAACGGTGCAGCTGATTGTAGAGCATGGCTTCTTCGAATCGCCGGGCGATTCTGCATAAAGGCCCTAAAATTATTCATCCATCCAGCTGTATCTGATGTTTCACTCAAGGTTTTGTTTTTACAGTCCACACGAAAGTTTGTATCGAGTGACTCAAACAATTCCAAAAAAAATTAACTTAATAAAAACATCGTGAGGTTTTGTGACTGAACAGAGTGAAGGAGTTCACTTCAGGTGCCACCATCAGCTGACGCAGCTGAACTCGCGGCCGCCAAGAAGAATACCGATTTATTGCTGCAATGGTGCGACGACGGATGTTTCGGCAATTCCACTGCTGTCCTGTTGTGGTCGTTGCCGAAAGGCGCTGCTCAACAACAACAAGTTTGTATCTTTTGCTGCACTCAGACCACAACATGCCTGCACACAATCTGTGTGACACAGCAACACATTTTTGCGCAGCTTTGCGAGGGCAGTCGTCTTTACGCCGCGCTGCGCGACGCTGTGCGGAGGACGGCACGCGCTCGCAGCCGCAGTGAACTGGACAACGGCATGCGTCTGCGTGAATTGCTGCCAGGTTGGCGTCATTTAATGATGCGTCAGGCTCATCAACGAACTGTTTTTTGAATGGGATTCCGTCCATTTGCACATGAAGTTTTTAGTGTGTCCGGTAATTTTGATCTTATATAATTTGCATAGCAAAGTTGTTCGGAATTGTTGTTCCATGATCAGCTTTTAGGAACAAAGTTCTTGCACAAGTTGACACTGCGGTGATACTCTGCTGTCATTCGTTGATGTTTGGCACTGTCAACAGTAGGTACCGTAATATACCCAGCCGCACAGCACCTGTCATAGACAACTTATTTATTGTACATGTATCATACATAGCCTGGTTCCATGACGAAATATGGATGCATACATAGGCAAAGCAAGCTAACGGACTGCCGCGTGCACACAATTCTTGTGGCTACATTATGATAGGCTCATAGATCCGTAATATTCATGTAGAACTCACTGAATTGTCATATAATTTCAGACAGGGGATTCAGAATAGGCCGACATTCAGCAATGGACTTCGTCATAGCACTCGTAAACGACAGGCGCAACATTGGGACGATGGCACCGATGTTTGCACAGGTTTCGTTGACAATTTGTGGCTCTTTTCTTTCTGAAATATGTGTAACATCAGCCATCTGGTCGTGTGTGTGTCCGTGCCCTAATCACACACCTACACAACCAACAGTGGTTGACAAGTTGACAAGGTGACCAAGTTGGCTGATGCTGAACTCAACTGTATGTGTCCACTTTTTTTGAGAAAAAACAATCATATTACCACCAATACGTCTTTGATCAAGCGTGCCTGCCGGGGCCGTGTGGCGGACAAAACAGCGGGGACAAAAAATGCGACTCTTCAAAAACAGCGGCCACTCAAAGAGATGTACAGTATAACTGGGGAGGCGTAGGCCTAAGCCAAAAAGTGATCCCAAGTCCCAATAAGCTTAATGAGAAACAGCGGCCGCTGCTGTTTGTTTTCGTATACTCCGCCTGGGGCTTGTTCTTTAAGACGATGTGTGTTAGACGATGTGTACCCTTCAGGCGCACTATGAATTGCACGTTGTTTGCACCGGTGCTGAGGCACACACTCAGCAGCCGGCCCGAGAATGCACGCCGGTCGAGTTGATGCTGTACAACATCGATCAATCATCAGGCAATGTGATCACGCTGCATCGCCGAAACGACCAACAGCCGAACGTCGCCGACGACGATGCTTATGACTTCGGGCTGTTGATGCAACGCAACGTGGCGGCAAGACCGGATCATCGGTACGGCTTGGCAGTTTCGTGTCCAACCACCAGCGTACCCGAGAATGCCAAATAAGTCCCCCACCCTGAATAACTCCCCAGTGGCAGCTGGGTTTATTCATAAGATTTTTCGGAAAAAAAGCTCCCAGCCCCATCTATGGTAATTTTCAGCAATGTTTCATAATGCTTATACATGCATAGTGGGTGCTTATATGGGCAATTATTTATTTGTGAAGTCTCAAATCCGATGAGCGTCCCAAATAAGCCCCAGCGGACTGATTTGGTATTTTCCGGTAAGAGACAGACGCGTGTGCTACGGTTCCACATGTTCCATATTATTTTCTCGCGCAGCAGAAAAAGAAATAGAAATCGTTCCATATTATTTTCTAGCGCAGCAGAAAGAGAATTAGAGATCGATGATATACGTATGTATGTATCTAAGCACATTAACATGCACAATTTCTCTTTCTTTTAGACGTTAGCTTCCCGAGCAGCTTCATGTTGAGTCCTATATTCTGAAAAAAAACACCGCAATATTGAGACCAAGAGCGCTGCTGAGCGTCTGAAAAAAAACTGAATGGGAGGGACACAACATCTCAGTCCCCTCTGCACATGACAGCATACAGAGTAAATTGCCGGGTGCAAATTTTAGGCTGCATGTATAGTATACTGTACTTTGCGACCGATACAACCGTGTGCCAGAACCAGGCCATCAGTTTGATTCGCACAACTCAATCATGTCAATGCGAGTGCTTCAGATGCGTGACACAAGGCTGTGGCTATGAAACGGTCGAGAGCATCAATACGGTGGTCGTCGCGGCGCCGGCTCCCACATACGTGATCGCGTGCATTGACGGTCTTCTTCGTGTTGCGGAGGAACCCGTCAACGGCATGCCGGTGGAGAGACGGTATCGCAATCGCACATTGGTGACGGGTCTGACTCCCGTGGGCAACGTGCTGCCGGGACTGCCAAACGAACAATATCGGTCAGAAAACTGTTATCGCATTTGACATAAATTTGCACACACAACGTATACACACACCAAACATGATGTTGAAAATGTTGTTCTCATGCTATCAGATGGAAGTTGAGGGAATAGATTTCCATGTTCAGAAGATGGTCTTACAAAACTAACCACCCTCATCATATTGTATGTAGTTCTTCTATTGAGCAAATGGAGAACCAAACCGTGTTTCAAAAGTGATTTTCAATACGTGGCGCACCACAACATTCTCGTCAGAGCGCATGCAGCAGAAAAAAAGCGGCACCAATAGATGTATAGCTCTCGTGAACCAGAAATAATCAGGACTCTTCAAGGTGCATTTAATTTGCGGGTTTCGATTTTTGAGCTTATTTTCATTGCACTTCAAGAATACCAACATCGTCGAACTCGAAATCAAAATCCTAGCCCGGAAATAAGTTCTGCGTCACAATTTGCGTCCGGTGACATATTTTCAGCAAATTTTATTTTTGACCCCAATCATGAAACATAGCTTTTTTGAAATTTTGTGTTTCCTCGGGGTTTATGACGTTTCGTTGCGTGCGATGCTATCAGACCATTAATTCGTATATGTAGTTCATAGAATCCCCAACTCAAAGATGATCATACGTGAACAGCACGAAGTGTTTGCAGCGTGACGGGTCTGGTCGTTCTTGCCAGCTTTCCGGTCAACGTGGGCCCCTCGACGGTCAATGAGCACGATGACGGTGGTGGTCATTACGTGGCGGTTGTGCCCAGTGGCCACAACCATTGGGTCATCGTCGATGATATGGATCTGAACAAGGCGACACAACGACTCACAACCGAGCAAGTGTACCAGCGATACATGAACGGGTTGGACGGGGTCGAAATCGTGTGCTTTCGTCGACAGGAACAACCATGATCTCAATTCCGTAACGTGTCTTTTCTGATCTCAAACCGAACATGTGATTTTTACTGAACCTGATTTTGACAACATCACCAGTCTAGAGCGCGTTATTTGTTTTGTACTGCATCAAGTTGTGTTTTGCACCGTTTCAATCACACTTTTCTTTTTTCAATCGTAAAATATCATTAAATTACTACTCATTCCTCAGTATTTCAGTCAACTCCAAGTGTAAAATTCCGGGCGTTAACATATTTAACGTCATCGTTATTGCTGCATTATTTATCTCTTTGCGCAATGATTTGTTGCATTGTTAATTCTTCGGGTGCTTTTATTTATTATCGTTTTCCAAGCATTCCGTGTGGTAATTTGTCTAGCGTGCCGCTAAAACATTGCTTATCTAAAATATTGGTCGCACAAACATAAGAATCCACCCCCATTTTCCTCCCGGCAAGGAGCTTCAAACAGTCTTTTTTTTCTCCCCGACCCCACACACACCCCACCCCACCCCACCCCGCCCCCCTCCCCTCCCTCAACCTCACCCCCTCCCCCCAAAAGTCCAGATATGATTTTTCTCCCATTGCTTTGTCATTACGGGTCATTTATATTGTTTCTGTCTTCTGTAAATGCGATACGTTATTCTTCATTTGTGTCATATGTTTCTTTTGTTAGCCATTTAATTTTATTTTTACCGCATGGCGGCGTGTGTAAACAATGCTTCCGCTTATTGATGCGTCACTATTCCTTAATCCTAATTCAGGGTGTTGATCGTTGCCGTAATTACAGTCGGGGTTCATTTGTACTGAGGTTCACGCGTTGCTTTGTGCTTCCTTTCTTGTTGTTGTTTAGGAGGCAGGTTCAATATCCGTGCTTTTGTTTTTTAAGGTAAAAATACGAGGAAAAATTGTTGGCGTTTGCAGATATGAAATGGCATAAACATATATGTACGCACGCCCAAATTCAAAAGTAATCGAAGGCTTTATTTCCTTTTTCATACGAACAGCATCGAGCATTGGGAATAAGACAACAGTTTTGGCACATCATACGCTTCAGTGGATTATCGTAGAGGTCCAGCTCGTGGTTGTGTCGTAGGTAACGACAATAAGCCATAAACATCACATAAATCAATTCATTTCGCTTCATCCAGTCCGTGTTTTTGTCTTATGCTTGCGCCAACATGTCGAATTTGTCCATCGTGCACGAATTTTTTACTCGACCGATTGGTGTGATTCGTATTCGTCCCAGAGCGAACGCAGTTGATCGCCAATCGACGAGGGGAGCAGCGATTTGAGTTTGTTGAATGCCTGTGGAGACGTGTGAATTACTGATCATTATTTTCCCTCATTTGATTGCCCAACCTGCTTGCAATGTGCACCCAACACAGCAGAACAACGCAAAATAACGCCGCCGATCGGCACGATATCAAATGAGATATGTAGCCTGCCCATTATGCTGACCCTTGCAGCACAATGGGCAGCAAATGGTCGCGGGGAACGACGGTCAGTTTTCACGAACCAAACATCTGTGGAGAACCAGAAACTCGGTTACGTTACATCGATCCATGTTTTGGGTGCGCTTGTGGCACGCATAACGCTTTGGGTCCCCTGTGCATCGATCCATGTTGTCCCAGTGTATGATGATGTATTGATCACGATCCTTACGCTGATGTTCATGGGGCACACCAAGTGCGTGTAGGAACTCGTGACCGAGGTCTCCGTACAGCACGTTTTATAGATCCGTTAATGAAAAGTGCCAGACAAACAAACAAACGGTGCTCGAATGTTATGTTTGAAAAGCAGGCAACATTGAAACTCGGATCAGGACAATCGGAATCATGCAAATTCACCTGCGGCGGATTGCTCGAATCTTCAAGTGCACTCACCAAGTTAACAAAACATCTGAAAATACCTACCAATTAAATTACCATTTTACACCCACTTGGGCGGCACAACAATTGGGAAAACCTTATTGATGAAGCTCGATCTCGGCGTTGGGTTCAGTTTGGGTGATGTGTTGCATTTCATTTAAAACTACCCGCTTATCTAGTCTAGTGTTGTTTAATCTTTGAAGATTGACCTAATGTGCGTTGATGGATTAGCTACAGTATTCACTGTTTCGTGTGGCGTGTTCAGCGATGCGGATTGGCTTAAGAGCAAATCAAGGAGCTTTAGCCCATCCGTCAGTTATATGAGAATCCACTCTCTTTTTTCCTGCATTGTCAAGGGGCTTTCTGGCGATTTTTTTCAAATTGAACCAGGTTTTTACAACCTGTTACTTTCTCTTTCTTTTTCATTTTCCCGCTTTATTTACCAGAATGATCCACGTGTGTGTATTGTATATATTGCTTTCACAGCCAAATCATGCAATACGTGGCTGCTGCAGTAACCCGAACACCGAATCATTTTTGGTTGCGTAGAATTCAGGATGAAACCTCTGCGCACATGAGTTTCTTATTCTTCTCACTGATAAGAAAGCGCTTGTCAAAACCTGGTTCAATTTGAAAAAAATCGCCAAATATCCCCCTTGACAATGTAGAAGGATTGATCCCCCCGAATACTCCCTATTTGCTCCTCCCTTGAAAAAAGAAAACCCCCCCGGCATCCCCCCACAAGACCTTTTCCCGCCCCCGCCCCGCCCAGATAAGCCGGACTATACAGTACACAAGAAAGAAAAATGCCCCAAGGGGCATAAAAGAAATATGGTTCCCTGGCTGACTGGCATAAAAGAACGATACTAGCTTGCACCACTTTGCTGATGTTTCATTAGGCACTGGAATAAACGTAAGTGTGTTCTGAGCTGTTTGATACCGAACAGTAGACATTGAACCATATTCCCGGCGCGAACTCTTTTGAACCAACACCCAGCCGATATCGAAACTTTCGTGCAAACCCAGGCAACTGTTTCTTCTTTTCAACCTCACGACGGTAACTGTGCAGTCTTCGGTTGCGCACGATGGTTTAACAAAGAGAGGAGTAAAGAGAATATTGCAATCTTTCAATATCTCCGTGCCCTGTGTCTCTGGTGGCAAGACAGCACGCGCCGGGAATATGGTTCAATGTCTACTGTTCGGTATCAAACAGCTCAGAACACACTTACGTTTATTCCAGTGCCTAATGAAACATCAGCAAAGTGGTGCAAGCTAGTATCGTTCTTTTATGCCAGTCAGCCAGGGAACCATATTTCTTTTATGCCCCTTGGGGCATTTTTCTTTCTTGTGTCGTTCTTTTATATCGCGCAAGCGTCAAACAGAGAACCCGGATAAATCAGGCATAGAAAGTTTTCAGTTCCGGCAAGCAATGGTTCTAACTAAGAAAATGTCGACCGTCAGACTTTTCTCAAGTAATCAACGCACATGAGCGCAATGAGGTGTGGGGGTTAGTTTAAGGATGCTGTACTTTTTGGCAGGATATATGAATCGGTGGTTATCGTGACATAAGGCCAATTTTGTGTTTCGATTTCACTATGGGGTTCTAACAATGGAGACACGCTTGTGTCTGCGTCTTCACCCACCACTGAAACAAAACTAACGCAGTGCCCCACGAGCATGTCTATGTTTTTGAGGAACATGGTAACTTGTCAAGTTATTTATTTTTTTTAATTTACCGCCAGGTATGTATTTGACACCCTAGGTACCATCAATTATACGCACTGATTGCGCATCGTCTCAGAGAATGGCACTTGTTGGTTTAGTACCAAGCAAAGTTGTGCAATGAACTTCCATGCAACCTGTCCCTTCAGCTTCAGCAATTAAATAAGTGTCAAACATCAGTCTCCAGATTGCTTTGGTGTTGGCCGCCGCATCTGATCTTGGATTCAATGTTACGTAAAAACTACTATTTAACTTTCCCACGAAAGTCAAATTATAAATGCGGAAAAAGCTTCGAATGTTAGAGAGCAACAGCTATTTTAATTAAGAAGTTGATATCTTGTCGGTATTTTATCATGAATGACATCACAGCGCATAAACTGCGAACCGCACCTGTGCTTAATAATTAATCTCAAATAAAAACACGAAAAAACTGAAAAAATGTTACGCAGAATTCATTAAAAGTTAATAAAAATACAACAAAGTTGGCTGCGCGCGTGAATGTTTGAACCCGCGGCCTTTCATCTTCAGTGCTGCGCGTTATACCGCTCGGACATCGCTTCGCCAATCTCCTTCACAAGCTTTACTACATATGTAACTACGCGTGCATTGCTGCATTGCCTATTGTGCTGGCTGCCTGTGTGTGTGTGCTGGCTGCCTGCCTGTGTGTGTGTGTGCTGGCTGGCTGGCTGTGTGTTGTGTTTAAAGGGCTCGGGACACAACCGAAGGAAGGGCAGCAGAGCGCAGTGTTATACATCGTTGGAAAGCACTGTGACAGCATATGTCACGCACAAATGTTAAGCTCTTTAGAGATTCGCTATCTCTTGGTAGAGCGACTTTTCGTTCCAGAAAAAAGTGAATTTTTTCACAACTTGGAACGACCGGTGCAGAAACCCAAATGAGTTGAAAGTCAAGAACACGTGGATAGGATTACAACAGCTTCTGGATAACTTATCATGAGAACTTCAGTCGCTCAAAGCATTGCTTCACTCGGTGAGGGTGCGAAATGTTCCAAAAATCGGCCACATTTTTCGAAAACACAAGTTTGTCTCTAAATTTTGAGGCTGCGCTTTGTGTTGTAGAAATAAAAAGCAATAGAAACATAGAGCATTTTCGAAAGTACCAGAAAATAAGCTTTTTAAATTTGGAAACACTTAGATAGCGGCGTGACAGGCCGAAAAAGACCTAAAAATTGCCACTAAACTGCATAGTTGCATTCATTGACGGAAATGCGATGTAAATAAGCCACGTATTGCATTGCATTGGAAACGAGAAAGTCAGATAAACGCACAGTCCAACAATCTAGACGAGTTTCAGACTTCAACCCCCATGGTCCGGCTGCTGCAGCCACGCCAGCCGCATAAGATATTTGGCTATAAATGGTTACTGTTAAAGATTATTGCACATTTGATAGCACCAAACGATGTAGCTTCAACGTAGCTATCGAACGATATATAACATGCCCATACTATCTCTTACTATGGGCAAGAAACGGTCAAAACTCCGAAACCGCACACGGTGACGTGACGGTTCATTCCAGAATCGTCAAAAAAGCAGTTTTTTAACCTCTGCCCTTAAGCGTAAGAATTTATTGGGGCTTGTTATATATCATTCGAAAGCTAATCCCAGATACATTGTTTGGTGCTATCACATTTACAATAGCTGTTAACAATAAGCATTTATTGCTGAATATCATATTCAGGTTAGTATGGCTGCTCCGAGAGATCTGTAGACCTTGGGGTCTTTGGACCTTGATAGGTTGTTAAACCAGACGTTTCTGTCATTTTTTTGTTTCGGATCCGATACAATCTGTGGCCTTTATGTGTTACAATTCTGGCGATGAATGTAACCACCTAATTTAGCGGCAATTTAATGGATTTTTAGGCCTGTCACGGAGGCAGCCATGAGTTAAAAAATTTAAAAACCTTATTTTCTGGTACTTTCGACGATCCTCTATTTCCCCATTGCATTCTTATTTCCGCAGCGCTAAGCGTGGCCTCAAAATTTAGGGACAAACTTGTGTTCTCGAAAAATATGGCCGATTTTTGGAACGTTTCGCACCCTCACCGTGTGAAGCAATGCTTTGAGCGATTGAAGTTGTGATGGTAAGCTATTCAGAAGCTGTTGTAATGCTATCCACGTGTTACGTGACCTTCAACTCATTTGGGGTTTCTGAACCGATCGTTCCAATTTGTGCAAAAATTCACTTTTTTCCGGAACGAAAAGTCGCTCTACCAAGAGATAGCGAATCTCCAAGGAGCTTAAAATTTGTGCGTGACATAGGCTGTCGGAATGCTTTCCAACGGTATGTAACAATATGTCCTGCTACCCTTCCTTCGGTTATGTCCCGAGCCCTTTAATACATTGTGCGCTTTATGAATCAGGCAACTACGTAGCGTGCACTAATGCATTATTGTGTGTGTCTGAGCGTCCATTATGGCTCTTTTTGAGCTGAAAAACATTTAACCAATTGGCATTAATATATGTTTGACGTAACAAGATTAAAACACATATAACCGCGATTTTGGCTTAGAACCATACTTTCTGTACAAAAAGTCATGGTCTGGAACCGTTATACTAAAAGTACGAACTCGGCGATAGCACCACCGTTTCTGAGTGCGAAAACCACATAAACAACTTTAATAGTTCTGGTAACCCAACTTTTCGGCGAAATTTTACTTGGGAAGCACACTTTCATACAAAAAGTCGTGGTCATGGTCTGGAACCGGTCTCAGTCGTGGAGTTACGAAATCGGCGATAGCACCATCGTGTTTCTCGTGTGCGAAAACCCTATATGCGATATTAACATTTCTGGTGTTCAGTAACGTCTGGGCCCTGACTAGTTTTTTGTGGAAAAAAAAGGGAAAGAACGTTTTTACAAAAATGACAACTGTATCTTGCCCGCGATTGCGCGTGTGGGCACGCAGCGGGATGAAATTTTGTGTGGCCATTTTGGGGCACGGTATATACATTGTGTGCAAGTTTGAGCTCATTCGGTTGAGTATTGTTGAAATAGCGCACGATCAAAATTTTCAGAAAGCGCACTATAGGGAATGAACCATATGTCGCTTAGCATTACCATGCTAGCTCCGATATAATACCTAGCTTGAGAGGGCAGGGCCGAAAAAAGCATTTCCCGAACAACGCCATAAGGCCATGTTTGCGATGAGTAAACGAATTATACTGTATACCTTGGGCAGAGCACAAACAGCGGCAATGACGAACTTCTAGTTCATTCCATCGAGGTAATCTGGTTTAACAAACATACGCATGTTGGGTTGTAGTGAGATTAATGGATTTCTTCATTGCAGGGGGCTGTAGATTAAGTTCAAACTCAACACAAGTGTTGTTTCGGAAAGCTTCAGTCAGGCACTTTATGCCCTTCCTCAAGTAGGGCAGCTGGAAAATGAGTAATTTGTGTATGCGTGTGTTAGTCAACATCACCATCCATACACAAATCATTATCGTGCGTGTGCGACGGTTCAGTCCCGGGGCACAAGTTCAGGCCCGGCTGGAGCCTAAGCCTATAAATGAGTCAAATATGCTGGGCCTGAGTCAGCCGGGTCTGAAAAACTGGGCCTGAGAAGGTCGGGCCTGAACTTCCGGGCCTGAAAAGTCGCGGAATAAAATCAGGCATGCTGTAAGCGGACATTTTCGTACAATATTCAGTGCGAGAATTCATGGAAGTTTTTTTACATGTAAAACCATAAACAGTAACCGTCAGTCCGAGATCATCGATTTTTAAATTCGCTGTTCGTGAATCGGCCATCTCAACACCCGATTGTCGCTTCGGGTCCTTCCAGCACGCATTTTGTCGCTCCGCATACAGCACGTTCGAACTCGTTATAAAGAGATCCGCTGTCCATCTGAATATGTGAGGCCACTGCTTTAACAAAAAGTTGATTGACAATTCGTGATTAAATTCGTTAATTGAAAATTCGTACGAGCGCAATTCAACATTGAATTTTAAAAATTACGATGCTCGCTCGTATCCTAACCTTGGAAAAACAGAGTGGGACCAGAACTGCAGCGAATACGAGAACGTGTTTAGTGGTCGTCGTGCGAGTGTTACATCAGATTGTGCAGCACAGAGGTAGCTAGTTTTGGATTAGCTTTCGGATAAAAGCTGGCTGTTTTTTTAGAAGGTACGATTTGGATCAGTAACCAATCGGTTTGAAGTTGTTTTGTCGACGCAATGGACAATAGTATCATTGAGCGCGCCACAGTCCGTTTGAAAGACTACGCGCCCCCGCAACCAATCACCGACAACCAGAGACACACGATTGCAATGATCGCGCAGCTCTCTGTCGCGTCATAGACAGGGTTGGATTAAAAAAAAAAAGTAAAAATTTTTTTGTAAAAAAAAATTTTTTTTTAAAAAAAAAAGTTGGCCACTTTTTTTATTTTAAAATTTTAAAGTAAGTCCACTTTTTTTAATTATTTTTCCCCTTTTTTCGTTATTTTCTCACTTTTTTAAGGTAAAAATGTATGTTTTCATGCGCTTTATTGCTCATCATTCTCAAAAAATCGCCTGCGGCGCTTATATTTCAGTTTAAAATAGCGTTGTAATGGACTCATACAGTTCCCAGACATCCCAACAATCGCTGCACGTATAATATAGGACACCCCATACCGTATACTGTGCAGTTATTGAGCTATCGACGTAAGCTATCTACAGACTCCACTTTGCTCGCCTATTTGCAGTTGTGTGGATTTGTCATTTGTTGCTTTTGTCACACAACATGAGTGTGGTGTAACTCTTTATCTCTCTTCAAATTTATCCCCAAATTCACAAACAGAAGGTTGGTCTTCCCTTTGTCATATATGCCCACAGAGTTACCTTCGGGCGGGTTCTCAAATTATGACCAAATGGGCTAGATCGCAGGTGATCGACATAAACATGCAAGTCAGTGGAGAAGTTCTCTTTAGTGTCCCTCAAAACATACCTAAGTAACATGATTTCAGAAATTTCATTTTTCTAGAAACCAATTTTTTGGGGGTCCGGAATAAAAAAAAGTGATTTTTAGAAAAAAAATATTAAAAAGTTTTTTTTAAAAAAAAAAAAAGTTCGATAATAAAAAAATTTTTTAATCCAACCCTGGTCATAGAACCTCCAGACACCACGAAAACAGAAGCACACATCGACTGCTGCTCCTGGAAGAACTTCTAAAATTGTGTTGCTGTCGTTATGGGAGGCTGGTTGCAGGGGCTCAATGATCTTTAACTGAATTGACCTTGCAGTCGGGTATTGAAGTTGTGCCGCCCACAAGGACCCTATCGTCTATGCATGTATATCGTGGGCACAAAGTAGCTATTGACGCTAAGATTACTCATTCGAACGTAGGTTAGACGTCAGCTATAAAAACAGTAAGTTTTTGAATGAAGTTATGCCAAAAAAATAGTTTATCAACCTGCGTACTGTATAATCAACCATGATGACCACCAATCTCGTGTTTGCTGCAGTTCTGGCGACAGTTTATTGTCATGAGGTTGGGATAAAGTGGTATTTTTTCATTTCAAGTGCCGTTCATATGCGAGAACTACCATGAAAGTCTGATTAACCCCCCCCCTCCCGAGGAAGCTGCGGGGCTTATTTCTTTGGCAAGTTTCCTGAACAAGTCCCTTAGGGCATTTGGGATACATTGTTTTATTGACAATCTCAAAACAGATGCATGCCCCGAATAAACCCCCAGGGGCTTAATTTGAGCTTCTCCGGTGGGAATTGCAAATTAACTATGCGTTTCGAGGGTGACTACTTTCAGGCGGACAGCGGATCTCTGGTTAACAATTTAGACGATTGCACAATTGTGGATGCGAAAATGAACCGTGCCTTAGGCCGTGAGCCCAAAGTGGCGAAATGGCCGATTCACGATCAGCCCATTTACATCAAAATCGATGATCACGGACTTGCGGTTAGACTCTGATTATCAAACGAACATCCCCCGGAATTTGTGGAATGTACAACAGACCTTTAGTATCAATATCATTGGATTTGGTGCTAGCAGCAAAAAACATACACAATTTTAGCTACCGTACATGACGAAAAGCATCAGATACATGATCGAAGCTTATCACAACAACACCTGTATTGATTTTCAACTAAATCAACAACCACCTAGAGGAAAGAAATACATTGATCTTACCACAACAAAACCCGGGTATGTTATTGAGGGATTTTCAAGAGCGAACTGTGTCAAACCCTTACCGTTATTTTCAGTTGCGGCGCGTGGGTTGGTGCGCCCATATACAATTACGATTACGGTTCTATGAATCTGAAGGATGGCTGCTCGCACGTTAGTTGCTGTATGGCATGATCAAGCACCAGTTAATTTTATTCAGCACGTACTATGACTATTTCACAAACCAAAAAACAAAAAAAAAAAAAAAAAAAATAACCAAAAACAAAAATAAAAAAAAAAATATTAACCCAAAAATCCCCAAAAAAAAAAAAAACAAAAAAAAAAAAAAAATAAAAAAAAAACAAACCCCACAAAAAAACATACACTATACACTAAAAAAAAAAAACAAAACCCAATTAAAAAAAAAAAACCCACCAACAACACCCCCCCTGGACAGTAGTTTCGTCCGGTACCCGATCCGCCGATTCGATTACCAAAATCAACAAGGGTGACCCAAAATACAAAGGGATATCACACTTTTGTTCGTAAAGGAGTTTGGAATGTTCAACCTCATCGAGTCATGTGCTGCGAATAGACATTGCTTTACGCATCACTTTACAGTACGGAGACGTGGGTCACGAGTTCCTACACGCACTTGGCGTGCCCCATGAGCATCAGCGTAAGGATCGTGATCAATACATCAAAATTCATTGGGATAATATGGATCCAGGTTCGCACATCAGGCCAGCGTTACGTCTTTTAGCTGCGTACGCCTGTTTTAGGAGATTTCCAAAATAAATTTTCATACAAATTTTGGCGCTTGTTTTCATGGCTTGTACCAAAACGCAGTGATTAAAAATGATTGTATTGGATTATGGTGGAGTTATACATACTTGTCCATTTTGGGCTTGTAGACAATGAGGAGAACGTTTTGCTTGAATCATATTTTGTGATAGAGTCGGGGCAGTATTTCGACCAGCGTAAAAGCTGTTCCCCTGCACCAAATGAACAACTTTTACGCTGGTCGAAGTTAGTGCTCCAACTCTATCACAAAATATGATTCAAACAAAAAACATTTCACGTTTAGAGGAAAAAGAGCATATGAAATTATGCCACCGCTGTTTCGACCCGCTCGTGCCTTTCGACTACCGATCTCTGATGATGAAATACCCGGTGAGTGGTCTGCAAAATACTAACCTGAATCTAACTTGGACCTCACGCACAATTGTCTATTGATCTATCATCTTTTGTGCAAAGCGCGTCCACAAGACAGCACCCAGTGCACGCACAATTGTGTCTCCTCATAGTCTGACGAGAAGCACGAAAATCAATAAACAGTTGCAGCATACTTCAAGCGCTTTGCACTGGGTGCTGTCTTGTGGACGTGTTTTGCACAAAAGATGAAAGATCAATAACGATACGATTTAGCCTTGTGGGCACGCATTGCGTTGGATCTGTGGATGCAGTTTCGGCCCATAATGCCAGACTGCAATGGCGCCCTGGGCCTTGTCAATGACAAAAGTGCCAGTGGTTACCACCATAAACCGAAAATGCTCCAGCTCAACTTTGTAGGTTGAGTGAAACATAAGCGGTCACCACAAGCGCTTTTCAAGCGCTTTGTTAATCAGGCAACGCGTTTGAATAAACCCTCCCTCAAGGGTCCATCAGTGTACATGCGTGGTGCATTTTTTCTCACTGCAGTATGACGGACATGAACGAATGATAACCACAATTGACCCCAAAATGGACGACACAATGCACGGAGCGCGCGATCTCTCCTTTCTCGACTGGAAAAATATCAACAACCTGTACTGCTTGGGTTAGATGTTTGAACGCCCTTAGGTCGCTCAGATCCTGCAGAAAAGTCGTTTTTGCGGATATTGGGCATTCGGCTCAAAACCTTTTTTTCATAAACAGGCACATAATATGTGCGTTTGTTTCATGTTAGATCGATGCGCTGACACTAGGATTGATTGTGGTGACGGCTACCAGAACCCAAATCAGTGTGACGAGTGTATTTGTCCAGATGGATTTGCAAGAGGCAGTTGTGACGCCGACCGCCGGCCACAGCCGCGTGAGCTTTTCGATCGCTTCCAATAGACCCGCATTTCACTGCAAATATCGATTCGGCTTTTCAGGTTTCCATTGTGGTGGTTTGATTCAAGCAACGAGTGAATGGCAAACGATCACTTTCAAGGCCAAGCCATTCGATGAGTATCCTCGCGATTGCACCTATGTGATCGAGGTGGGCATAAAGTGCATCTCTCAGTTGTATATGGTAGATGATGTTGAATCGAATCTTTTCGACCACTTTACCAAGATATCAAGGTATGAAAAAACTACGTTAACCTACGAAAAAGGATAAAAGTGAAAAAAAACAGAACACATGGACCAACAAACTGATTCGATCAGATCAGGTCGAAAAGATTCGATTCAACATAATGACCAAAAAACCGCGTCCACAAGAGCAGGGTTGGATTAAAAAAAAAAAGTAAAAATTTTTTTGTAAAAAAAAAATTTTTTTTTTAAAAAAAAAAAAGTTGGCCACTTTTTTTATTTTAAAATTTTAAAAAGTAAGTCCACTTTTTTTTATTATTTTTCCCCTTTTTTTCGTTATTTTCTCACTTTTTTAAGGTAAAAATGTATGTTTTCATGCGTTTTATTGCTCATCATTCTCAAAAAAACGCCTGCGGCGCTTATATTTCAGTTTAAAATGGCGTTGTAATGGACTCATACAGTTCCTACACATCCCAACAATCGCTGCACGTATAATATAGGACACCCCATACCGTATACTGTGCAGTTATTGAGCTATCGACGTAAGCTATCGACAGACTCCACGTTGCTCGCCTATTTGCAGTTGTGTGGATTTGTCATTTGTTGCTTTTGTCACACAACATGAGTGTGGTGTAGCTCTTTATCTCTCTTCAAATTTATCCCCAAATTCACAAACAGAAGGTTGGTCTTCCTTTTGTCATATATGTATGCCCACAGAGTTACCTTCGGGCGGGTTCTCAAAGTTGTGACCAAATGGGCTAGATCGCAGGTGATCGACATAAACATGCAAGTCAGTGGAGAAGTTCTCTTTAGTGTCCCTCAAAACATACCTAAGTAACATGATTTCAGAAATTTCATTTTTCTAGAAACCAATTTTTTGGGGGTCCGGAATAAAAAAAAGTGATTTTTAAAAAAAAAAATTTTAAAAAGTTTTTTTTTTTAAAAAAAAAAAGTTCGATAATAAAAAAATTTTTTAATCCAACCCTGGTTAGAACCCCATAGTGAAATCTAAACACAAAATTGGCCTTATGTCACGGTAACCACCGATTCATATATCCTGCCAAAAAGTACAGCATCCTTAAACTAACCCCCACACCTCATTGTGATCCTTGATTGAATTATAATTGTCAATTGAATTATTATTATCCTTGATCGAATTGATTTTCCTTGATAATCAGGGTACTTTCCCTGAAAAAATCAGGGAAAATCAAGGAAATTCAGGGTTTAAAAAAAACGTCGTTTTTTTTAAGAAAAAACGCCGTCGTTTTTTTTTGCCCAATCCTGGCCATGAATGGTTGATTTCCAAACACCACGCTTGAGCTACAGCAAGTGTCAAAGTGGTCGCGGCTGTGGTGGCGCTCAAACTACCAGTTGATTGGTTTCTTCACGTTTATTTGACAAAAATGCTTTTTGCGCTCTTGTTTTTTTTCAACAAGTGAGACCTCATGCGTAAACGCCTGAACAATGAAAAAAACCAGGAACAGTGCAGCAGCGTGCGTTCTCCTGGGAAGGTGGTCGCACGCGACCAACTACATATAATTCCACCTTAATTTCTTACCGCCATTCTAGCCATCCGTTGCATTTCGCGTTCTTTGCTGTCGTTCTGCCTCCTATCCCAATGCCGCTTGGTGCACACAACCACCACAACTACGCAGACAAGCAACGCAAGAATGACGGGAATGAGCAAGTAGATCAAATATGGTGGAACGGGGTCGGGTTCGGTGGTGGGGGTTGTTGGAATGGTGAAGTTGTACATCGTTGGATTGGTGGAGGAACGGGTGGCACGAATTGTTAATGGTTCGGTAGGTTGGTTAGACGCAGTTTCCGCAATTGCCGACGTGTTGTCAGCTGGAAAACAAGGAACAGGAAATACAGTTTACCTCTTTTTGCCACCTCCCTTGACATCGTCGGGACCAGCTATTTTGTGTATCCACTACATATATGTAGACTGGTGAGTTCAACTCAATGGCAGATCGGCGAGACCAAAAACGCGTCATTAAAAAATTCACGATCTAATTATTGTAATATCGATGTTTAGAACTTGATCATGTTGCCCTTTGACAGGCTTGGATTAAAAAAAAAGTAAAAATTTTTTTGTAAAAAAAAATTTTTTTTTTTAAAAAAAAAAAGTTGGCCACTTTTTTTATTTTAAAATTTTAAAAAGTAAGTCCACTTTTTTTTATTATTTTTCTCCTTTTTTTCGTTATTTTCTCACTTTTTTAAGGTAAAAATGTATGTTTTCATGCGTTTTATTGCTCATCATTCTCAAAAAATCGCCTGCGGCGCTTATATTTCAGTTTAAAATGGCGTTGTAATGGACTCATACAGTTCCCAGACATCCCAACAATCGCTGCACGTATAATATAGGACACCCCATACCGTATGTATACTGTGCAGTTATTGAGCTATCGACGTAAGCTATCGACAGACTCCACTTTGCTCGCCTATTTGCAGTTGTGTGGATTTGTCATTTGTTGCTTTTGTCACACAACATGAGTGTGGTGTAACTCTTTATCTCTCTTCAAATTTATCCCCAAATTCACAAACAGAAGGTTGGTCTTCCCTTTGTCATGTATGCCCACAGAGTTACCATCGGGGTTCTCAAAGTTATGACCAAATGGGCTAGATCGCAGGTGATCGACATAAACATGCAAGTCAGTGGAGAAGTTCTCTTTAGTGTCCCTCAAAACATACCTAAGTAACATGATTTCAGAAATTTCATTTTTCTAGAAACCAATTTTTTGGGGGTCCGGAATAAAAAAAAGTGATTTTTAAAAAAAAAATTTTAAAAAGTTTTTTTTTTTAAAAAAAAAAAAGTTCGATAATAAAAAAATTTTTTAATCCAACCCTGCACAAGAGCATCGGTGTACGCAAATATTATCTGATGGTCAACGATCGTTTCTCATCTTCAGGCTCACAAGGGTGCAAAAGTCGAGTTGGAAACTCGAAACCTGCATTTGAAATTGCCTCGGGAACGCGACCTCAATTGTATGTATGAACAACTTGAAGTCAAACCGAATGAATTCTACCGGGCACATACACAGTTAGTGTTCTTATACTTTTAATCAACATAATCGCCATGGGGGCATAGAATCGCAAATGCAAGGAAAACCAACTTCGCGATTCAGGACATCATTAAACCGCCCCTACCTTGGGTACCTACAGTATATATCTCCGTGTCGCTTTCGTTTTAATGCCTTACTTCCTGAATTTGTCGTTTGTGACAAATGGCCCGAATTCGATCAATTGAATTATACGACACCCAGACCACGTTTACTTGTGTGTACCCCGTCCGATCTGGCAGGCTAACAGTGTTTGGCATAGTAGTTCTGGGATCAACCCCCAGCAGACGGGGCAAAATCAAAGTGGTGTCGTGGGTCAACCCGGCCTTCCATCCCTGAGAAGGGTCGATAAATGGGAAGCAGCAATTGCTGCGGGTAACAGGCACCTACACATTAGAGTCACCGGCAATTGCAACCGGTTGCTGGTAGGTCCCTCGTGGAGCCTCAATTCTGCGAATGCCTACCCTTTTCCCTTTGCCTTAAATTGAAGCAGGCACATAGGATAGACGATGATGACCACAGACCGGAAAATCCCGCTTACGTTTAGAATTTGAATTTCAAATACAATCTACACGTGATCCATTTGAATCGGGGCCAAGATTCCAGCCAGCAGGAACGCTTGACCAAATAACAGCAAGGGACACTCACTTCGATAGCACCACCTTTATGGTTGCCCATTTGCAGTCTTTGCGGTGAGATCGGTGATCGATCGTTCGTGTCCGAGTCGGAGCGCATGATGGTCGTCTATCGCAACATTCACAACGAACACGGCTCAGATGTCAACCTGTACTATCGCGTCAAACCCAATGATGGTATGAAACATCATAAAGCATTTGATTTGCACACGCTTGAATATCGACGTGTACATTTTCATCTGCTTGAGTGTTACAGTTTTTTCAGGCGACTCTTGTGGTTACGGTGACTGGGAGGATTTGTCGGAGTGCATCAGTGGTTGGTCATGATTGTGCACATTGAATGAAACTGAATGAACGTGGTGCTCTAAACAGTAATGTCAAGCACTGCGCTAACTGGAGTGGTCCATCTTTTTAATTGATCTGTCGTTATTAACGGGGTTAGGTACTGCTGCGCTTCAGTCATGTGCCACACCATGTAGTTGTAGCTTTCCTATCTTGAGCTGGAACGAAACTTTTTAAAATTTTTAACATTTAAAAATGAATTTTGGTTCAAATCGGGTCTAAGGGGGTAATTTGGATCAGAGAATCCGAATCCGCGGTCCATTGGTCATGTGACCATAGTGTCAAAATGGGTACTACAGTACTTAAAATCCGAAAATGGATATCGCATGCAGAAAATCACCCGCAAGGGGACGGGAAAACCCTTAACCGAAACCCCTTGATTCATTTTTGTACCAATTTCTGGTCAAATCCGTTTCTAACCACAGCTGATGTAGCACCCATTTTGACACTGGATGGGCCGCGTGACAGAATCGGCACCAGATCCACATTTCTCGACCAAAATCACCCCTTGGACACTATTTCCTGCGAATTCCATTTGACAACCAGGGTTCCCCTTAGTCCCTGGTTAGTTGGTAGGGTAGGATATTTATGATCATATACATTATGGTGGCACATGTCTGCATTAAACTGGACGCTCTATCATTCAGGCATGAAGTTTCAAGTGCGTTGGCTGCTCAACCCGGAACAATGCGATGAGGACCTGAACCCCCAACAATGGCAATTTGCCAGCTGCTAGCAGCAGCAGCGAAGCGACGCTTGAGAACGATATCCACGTCTCGCATAGAATTTTTGGTCAAAGTTATTGGCACCATACCACTTTTATGACTTTTAACGTTGTCTCGTTTGTTGAGCAAGCTCATTTTGCTGACACAGTCCGGAAATTAATTTGAACTCCATTTGTCGCAATGAGCCTTGTAATTCAACCAAGCTATTGGTCGCACAATGACTATATAAGAATTCATCAAATCAATCCTGATTTTCACGTTCAGTCACTCTTAACCACTGTGCTATTTGTGATTCTCACAAAACATTTTCACCTGAAAATAATCTAGCAGATCAACCACGTTGCCGCAGGTCTGAAACATTCTCTTTACTACATGCTTTGTGTGCGATCACGCAACGCAACGTCATTGCCCCGTCACTTTCCCTCTTTACGATTCAGGAAAAAAATTTGACCAATTCTTATAAAGTCATTGTGCGACCAATACATATGTACAGATATGATTGGTGATTAGAAGTGGTCGTCCAACGAGTTCACAAACTGCGGAACGTAGCAACTTCTGATAATAAAGTCATTTCAAGTTATCCAGTTTTCATTTGATGCTTGGCATAACACTTTGCTCACAGTCAGGGTTGGGCAAAAAAAACGACGGCGTTTTTTCTTAAAAAAACGACGTTTTTTTTAAAAAAAACGCCTGGGTCGTTTTTCGTTTTTTTTAAATCCTGAATTTCCTTGATTTTCCCTGATTTTTCAGGGAAGGTACCCTGATTATCACGGTAAATCAATTTTTTGTCCCCTTTTTTTTTAAAAATTTTCGACCAAATTTTACTTTACTAGAATTTTTACTAGAATTACTTCATTTAACCACGTTTTCTTCCCAACATGAGCGTTTTCCAATTTTTTTGGTGGCATATTTTGGTCATCTGGGCGTTTTAAAAAAACGCTTTTTTTTAAAAACGATTTTTTGAAAAAAAAACGTTTTTTGCCCAACCCTGCTCACAGTTGGCAAATTTGAGGATGTTTCACCAGATGACTGCGGAGAATACAGTAGAAGCGCATGCATTGATTGTGGTAATGTAGCGTGCAGCCTGTGTGTGTTGAGTGCCATGAGCTGGCGGATTACGCCTTTGGCTGTCGTCGACGAACAGGCTTGTTATAACGACCCAGTATGTCATCAGAAACTGAGTGAGAACTTGTGGCTATAACAAACTACAGGTGTATAGCGAAGCCTCCGGCATTTTTTTTCGAGTGCATCATGGGAAGGTATACTATAACAACATCGTGCCATTTTCGACCGTTATACCACTTTGTTCTCCCAAAAAAATAAAAAAACAGCTTTCAAGATTTTTTTTAATTTGTTTTGCCCAACCTTGAGTCCACTGCCACTGTTTTGGGAACATTTTTGCCAATCTGTGGTGAACCAATGTTTGCCCTATGCGCATACAAACATCTTCTGCTGTCGAACATCCAAGTTTGGTCCCCAATGATTATATTTTTTACGTCAGAATTCGCTCTCGTCAAAGTCACCTTTGATCTATGCGCACATTGTCGGCACTTCCCGGCCGGCAAAAAGTGTGTGAAGCGTGCTAGCTTTCGAAAACAAACCGCCCGCGCACGTGGAGAAAATGATGTAAGGCCTCGTACAGATAGACCCGAAACCCGAACATAAGAAACATTTTAAATCGTGTTTCTACGGCATGTACCGCAGAGGGTCAGTGCAGGAGGCCCTTTCTATTTCATACAAAAAAATTTACAATTTGCACGCAAAAAGTTACATACAATTGTAAATCCACTTTCCAGAGTAATTTTTTATCCAGTTACAATTTTTCGTAGCTGGATACATTAGAGCCGAAAATGTTTCGATGGCACAATTTTCTTTCGCTTAGGCAACCGTGAAAACGCGTGTTTTTTATTAAATTAGTGTCCAATAAATTGCTTCTAGAGATGATAAACATTATTTAAAAAAATCGGGCCCGGGTCAAATAATAGATAAACAATCAAATTGTGTCGAGTTACCTAGGTGTGCATCCAGCTACAATTTTTCTCTTTCTTACAACGCGAGTTAGAAAATGTTCTTTTGCAGCTGGATACAATTGCACCCAGTTACAATTGTAACTTCTGACAATTGTATCACTCACACTTGTAACTGCGTGAAGTGACTTTTGTACCTGGGTACAAATTGTAGCGTTCTTTTGTGAGAACTTACAATTTGTATGGAATAGAAAGAAATGAAAAAGAAATTTTTTATGGAGAGAAAATGTTTCTCATGTTCGGGATTCGGGTTTTCTCAATTTTCAACGCAATTTTCCGAAACCCGAACATGCGAAACATTTGCTCTTCGTAGCCGTGTGCGCTGATGCTAGGCGGTACATGCTGTATAGAAACAGCCTAAAATGTTTCGTATATTCGGGTTTCGGGTCAATCAGGGCGAGCCCTATGCGGCGATCTTCAAAGGCACAAGACTCCCACCTGCCTTTTTTCCATGCTCGAGAAATCGGCCAGGCAGGCTGCTTGACGAAAAGGTTCTGAAGCAATAATGCGTGCAGATTTGGAAAAGGAAGTTTTGTATTAGTGCTGCAATATCCGGACGTTAGGCCTAAAAATATCCAGATGTGCATTACGGCACGCGACAGCACTTTTGCACTATTCTCACCATGTCAAAAATTACGGATTTTTTAACCGAATCTCTGACGTTTTCGGTATTCAACGTTCGAAACCGGCGGAAAATGCGCACTAAAAAACGTCGACAGAGACCAGTTCCATCCAACTCTATTTTGTCACATTTTAGCTATTATCTGAAAATCTCATACGTGACAAAGATGCTGAGCTACTTTCCGCTGCTACTGATTGTCAATGCAATAGCGCCAATGACCGCCGTGCAATGGTTAAACCCAGAGGAGTTTCATCAAGCGCAGAAAACGTTTTGCAACGTTGAAATCAATTTCCAGCTGACCGGCTCTGTCCTGAAGGTATATACAATTACGATGTGAAAGTGTGCCCAAACGAAGGAGTGGGAAATTGAGTTGAAAACACCAGTGTGACTGATGATTTCCACCAAACTGCTTTTGGATGCGGGGATTTAGTTTACTTATAGGTAAGTGGAAGTGACTGAGTTGAAATGCGTCCAGCTAAATCTATTAAGGCTCACCACAAGACATTGTTGGCTCCATCAAAATTCGTTCCATTGCGAAGATCATGGGAAACCAAATTATTTGAGCAAACACATCACCTACAACACGATTGCATTTTGCTATCAATACAATACAAAAGCACGCAGACAGGCATGCAACGCCGCAACCTGCGAAACTTTTTTTGGCAACCGTTTCCACCAAGCTGGAACTTTCCACTCAATTGTCCACTCAACTGAAAGAGATAATGTAATTTCCACCGCACGCCTTCTCCCACCTTTCATTTTTCCACCCCACTTAGTACACGAGTCAAAGTTTCACATTCGGCGGTCGTCGTGTTGCTCTGAGACCATAGCAAAGACGTAGCATAAAGACATGTTAATTTTCAGGTGGAATCCGCATCTACTATCACCCATTGTCAGTGGCACTGCTTGCGGGCGGGGAATTGCAAGTACGATCATCATTTTGCATTGTATTGTCATTTTGGCTGGACCACTTTTGTGTTTCTTGCATCCGAATTATTCTACCCTTTTTATAAGAGACGTCAAGCTGCACTAATCTGCTGTGTACTCAGATCTGGCACCTACGACGAAGCCAAGCTGGACCAGAACTGTGTGCTGAGCGCTTCAACGTGGCGTGATGCAGCCCAAGCGTTGACTTCCGCCGACCGGAAGTTCTATTTCGATGGTTACAAATGCCAACAGTCAACGCCGGATGGCACTGTCAGTTCCGCAGGTACAGTGAATCGTGTCGCGATGGTGTGCTGATGCGATCAACCCACACCAGCGCGTGAAAAGATGCAGACTGTAAAACAGACAAGTCATAAACAGGTCGTCGGATTAAAGTTGTGACGTCAGCAAATTTTACAAAATAGTGAACAGCATCGATCACGCTTCCAGGTCGACTGTGTACTAGACATAGACTGTACTGTTCTTTGGTTCGGAAAGAACCAGCATTCAGAACATTGTTCGACAAGACAAATATTTTGTCATTACTGTCACAAATGCTTTTCAGACGCACACCCTCTCTACACGGCCTGCATGTCAAAGTCAACCGCGAAATATGGCCCGACGCCGCTGATGTGGCGTGGTAGATGTTTCATGATGCGAACGAAACAAATGGGTCACAGCGAGGCCAAACTTCCGACCACCTGCACCCAGCTGGCCGACTTCCAGGGACATTTGGCCATTCTCAACGCAAAACAGATCGGCGACCTGTACTTTGAGAACACGTTGGCGCAGGTTGTTTGCTGTAAAGAAATGCAGTTCACCTGCAGTTCTTTATGCTAACATGTTCTTGATCGGTCGTTATCGGTCACTCTCTTGAGAAGTTCAGCACGCAGAATGATCGATAACGCATAACGTTTTCCACTTAAAGCCACCCCCGCCCCGAATAGAGCCCCCGGGGGCTCTAATGAAAATTTCCACTTGTAAGTGGAAATGTTTCCATTTAAAGCCCCCGAAAGCTTTAATTGGGTTTTTTGTAGGAGGACCTATTTCCACCGATTTCCGTTTAGAACGCCTGGGGCTTTAAGTGGAAATTTCCGGCAAGGGGCGATTTTACAACTTGGGACAAGCATCGGTTTCGTCATGCAGTGTGCGCACTAGGCTCTTTCGCTGTGTTAACCAACCACTTGGTGTCCTGTGAACGTGCTTTTCCCAATGACGGATAGATAAACAAGATTGTAAGTCTGGCTTGCGACCTGAGTGCAGCTTCTGGTACTTTTGGCATTGACGAGGCCCATGGCGCCAATGCAATTTGGAATTTTGGGTTGAAACTGCATTCACAGGTCTAGGTAGCGCAGTGCGTGGTCACAAAGCCAAACCGCAACGTGTTATCAAGTTAAGGGCGGATTTACAGTACGATCTAGAATCCGGAACACGGAAATAATCTCGAATCAAAACCACGAAAGATTTCCTGTCTCCGAAAATATATTCCGCATTCCACAAAATTTTGCATGGAAAAATAACGCGGCATCCTGAAATTTTTCCGATTTCCGGATTTAAATAAGCCAGCCGTTAAACAACAGCTGCTGTAAACACACAGGACTACCGTATCCCGCACCACGTACGCTTATCGATTGTGCGTCCGTCGCGAGCGGCCGCCGACGCGAACTCTGATGGCGATTGGTACTACGAGTTCAAGGGGCACCTGGTCCCGATACCGTCTCTGGCTCATGGTAAGCGAAACTGGATTTGAAATTTAAGGTGCGCGCGCACTCGTTCCGCGGAATAGAACGAACGAGTTGAGGAACGAGAGTTTCCGCTAACTGCGAAATCCTTGACAACAGGTCAACAACAACAGTTCTGGTTGGTCGCTAGGCCCATCCACAACGAATTTGATGACATGTATGTACGGCTATGAAGCAAAATGACCTGTTTGTTCCTCTACCCGTTCTACCTGTTCCGCGGACTGGATATACGCGCAGCCTTAATTGCACAGTGATAATCTGCATGCAGTGCCATTCATCAGACAATACTGGACGGGACCCGACTACAGCGCCGCGCCCGTGCCGTGCCACCCCCCCCCCCCCCCCCGAGGACCGGTCGTTAGCATACCCAAAGCTGCCCGTGAAAATTGAACCGTGCCCCGAGGGAGGGGCACAGACAGACACGTCTGTGAGCCAGCGATACACACAGATGCTGACTGGGCCGATGTAGGCTTCAGCCTGAACTTAGTCTACCGCTACGCCTTTTCCTATGCCCCTGCCCTGTGTCCGGCCTTATTCAACAACAAGACTGACTGCTTGTGTCCCCTGCTGTTTTGTAGGTGCTATACAAAGTGCTCCACCGGGTTAAGGGCTAACTATACTTCGTTCTCTCGCGCAACACGAAATAAATTTTCCCACGCTGATTGGTTCTCACGCGTTCGCCAGCCAATCAGCGCGCGAGGATTTGTTTCGTGTTGCGTGAGAGAACAAAGCATAGTTAGGCCTTTAAGGATCAAATGGACAGTGTGAGAACGTCATGCAAAGAACTGGCTTGAAATCGAATAAAAATTGGAAATGTCATAGGTTGGACACGTCACTGGTTCAACGGCGCATCCCCGAGTGAATACTGGCAAATGTTCTATGGCATACGCGACCAGAATCCGAACAGTCCGGGTGCCAAATGTTCGATGTCGTATGGAGACGGCAAGACAACTGGTACGCCATTCATATATTGCGTTTCAGGTTTGAAGACGATAACCGCACGAATAAGGCGCATAAATTTTGTTCTGTGACGGATAATAATTTGAGCAATATTGTGTCTCCAAACATTTCCATCGGTTAGCTACTAACTTCGTGCAGGTCTGAACGACATGGACTGCGAAAAGCCGATATGTTACCCGTTGTGTGAGTATCGAGCCGGTAAGCATGGCATGAAATATACACACGTTTGCCTCTCTTTTTTATTCTTGTCGTGCACAATTCACACAATGTTTGATATTTGAGAATTTTCCTAAAAAAAAATCTTATGGTTTCCAACCATAATGATTAGAAAATCAAAAAATTTATCTCCACCCTCCCCGCCTCCCTCCCCCTCTCACCCGACCGCACCCGTCCCCACACCACCCCGCTATGACATTTTTTTGTATTTGCATTCTTTCTGTATTGTTATCTATACTATCAGCATTATCTTTTACACCTTCTGCTACTTTCTCTTTTTTGCTTAGCTACGCCGACTTTATGAAAGACAGGCACACCACAACACAGACCGATTTCATTGATTCGCCAGTCAATGCCGAGTTGCAGAACGAAGAGCCTTGCTTTTCACACATCGTACATCACAGAAAAAGAAAGGAAAAAATAGAAGAAAATATAAAATAAGAAAAAAAAAATCAGCGGCCCCCCCCGGTCTGCTCACTCGTGGTTGCCGATATACCTCTGGGAATGTCAGCACAGTTATCCTCTTGATTGGTCTTCTGTGCGGCGTAGGCTCCGGCGGGGGTGCCGCTCATGCATAAGCCCGGCTCACGGTATACATGCTGTACAAAAAAAAAAAAAAAGAAAGAAAAAACAAAAAAAGACAAGCGCGAGCAAAAGTAAGAAACACAGCTCGGCGCACAACCCCAAAAAATCATATGCAGAACGGTTCAACGCGACACGGGGACAAGTACACTTGTCACACTGATAAGCAACGTCGGTACATAGTTTCTTGCGCGTATACCTTGATACACACCAAAATGTCATACTGGGTACTAGTTCCATCAGAAATATGACCAACCTTGAACCATCACATGACTTGATTTGTTGCCTTTTGTACTATATCATCGCGGCCGTACCCGCGTACGCCATTGAGATGGAGAAATCTGACATTGAACGCATTACCAATCGAACCAGATGACGATCGTAGCAGAGTCAACGCGAAAACGAGATTATGTCGACTTTGAAATCATTTTTCCCCATTTCCGACTTTGAGATGATCAAATTACTGTTCCCCCCCGACAAATTTTTAAGACCTAACAATTCTTTTTTTTTTCGTTTTTTTTGCCCAGCCCTGAGTCCGCACTGGCATTATCTAAGCGAACAGTTTTTGGTCACATGCATACGCAATTGTGCATGTAAAAAGCAGACCATCACATTCCTGCGATACAACTCTTCTGTAAAGTGCTGGGTGCTGTCTTGTGGCGGCTTTCTCTTCTGTACAGAATGATGATATACCTTACCTGGTTTCGTTACCTTTTGCACAGTGATTGGTGCATGTCGTTTCACAATTACCACTGTATACATACAGCCCATTTGCGTCACGCAACAACAATTGATGTTTCAAACAAATCGTTTGTAATCAAAAAGGAGCAAAATCCCCCACACAAAACTCAATGTACCTGCGCACATGAGGTCCTAATTGTACTTTTCTCAACCTGGTTTTGTAGACCACGTCCATGCACGCTCAGGTTACAATCAGCATTGACGTCAACCAATGTAGTTAATAACGGTTAGATTCAGGCTCTGTGTATTTTTCTCAAGATCAACAACTTATGTATTTGTGTACATGATAATTTTTTCAACGGCTATCAGTTGGTGAAACACATGAACGAAATGAATATTAATTTTACAGCCGTTTTTTTAGAACAGTGACGCACGCAGATACAAACTGCATTGTGAGGCTGAGCCGAATTCTCGATTTGGCGTCGTATGCAGGTAACGAAGCAACGCACTTGAAAGGATTGTCCAAAATAAAACATTATGTAATGTGAATGCTTCACTCGAGCGCGGTCGGATCTTCGAATATTATATGCAGCAGCCCAGTGTCTGAATTTTTAGATTTGGACCTTCACGTGACCAACATTCAGGATCTGCCCTACCATTTTTTCAGTGTTCGGGATTCGGGATCGGAATACGTGGGTGGGCAACAAACGGGTAGTACGTAATCGAAAATATAAAACGTTGCACAAAGTATGGCTTGTTTGGCTTGATGGCACTTAGTCCTTTGTGTTGGTGACGTTAGTCGATTGAGCGAATATAAAGGAACCAATTTCGCCACCGACAATCAGTTTCAGTGTTACCTATTGCTGCATTCACCCTTGTCAGCACAACTTCGTGCATCAACGAAAATATCAAGGTCGGTGGATGGGAACAGTTTACTGTAGACGACAGTCAAAAAGCATGTCCATTGTACTCCTTGAATGACGTTCGAAGGCTTCTCGAGAATCTTGAATCAAATGTAAAAATGTACTCATGGTTTCAGATGCGGGTGTCGCCTTTTGGAACCCTTAAACATCTAGTTTCGCTAAAAAGCGATGTTCTTCCAAGATGCAACAGAACTTGTCACATTTGCAGATGAAGCTCGCATGTCTGTTGATCGTGGCCACGATTCTCTTGTCGGACATTGTGGTGCCGATGAGCGAAGCGTTTGGCGTCATCGGCGGTGCAGGAGTGGCTCCATTCATATCCCAACTGCGAGCGAAACGCAGTCATCCCCACCGCTGTTGCTGCTGGTGGTGGTGTTGTTGGTGTTGCAGATGCCGGCCGGTTGCAGAGGCTATAGCTTAGAAGAACTAATGGGAGAGAAAGATGACGCAAAACCCCGATAATCGTGTTGCTTGTAGTGTTTTGTGGCATTTTAAATTTGTAGTTTGCAAACCAGATGAAATGTGTACGTTATCTCGAGTAAATCAACCACAAGGAGTGACACACAGGGGACAACCAGCTCCGTTTCTAATTTTGGTTGGTTTTCAGTTGTCTCAAAGATTCAGGCAGTTCTGTGGTATTCGTTGAGTCTGCATCCTTCCGGGGTTACCAATGATATGGCATAAAAGCATTATACACAATCGACTTTTCGGCTTGTGAATTTCAGTGCAAAAACAGCCGATTTTAAGCTTGCATGCTCTGTGAAGGGCTGCACAGTAAAAACTGTTTTTTCGGCGAAGGGCACAATTTTTCCCCTCATTTTTTTCACAGTGCTACCACATCACCTTCCATAATATTCAAAAGTCATGACAAATTTTCCAAGGCCAGTGCTGTGGTCGGCGTCCACCTCCACACAGGCATACACCAAAGTCAACGGAAGCATAATGGTCAAAGTCATCGCTGCCTTTAAAATGAATACTTCAAGTTCATCGTTTGACAGGGTGCCAAAAATTGCTATTTGCAGTCATATCAAGTTTATTTAGGAGCCATTGGCACATAGAATTCGTATCCACCCTCCACACGGTACAGTTTTGGTGCTTCGAACTCATAGATTGACTGCAGACGGCAATCCTTGGTGACGTTGTTGTAGCTGAAAGTTCGGCCGCACTTGCTTGACCATTTGGTGACCTTTGATTTATTTTTTGCAATTGGGCGTTCAAGCACAGTTTCAACAACGCGTCTATTTGTCGAAAAAATACCGTCCTGCTAATGTTCTGGAGGCCAGATTGTATCCATTTATGTTGCAATCGAATCAGACGGTGATTCCGCGTACAGTACGTTCAGTACACGTAAAGCAAGCAGGGTACACCGTTTGCCTGATGTTTCTGGACTACATGTGTGTTGTGCGTTTATAAAACCATTTGCTTGACGGACCAAAGAAAAAATTAGTAACCAAAGTATCAGAAGGCGGCATTGAACAATCCGGCACCCGGTTTCCGGGTGTGTTTTGTGCACCGAATGTGCTCAGAATCGCCTTGTGATTTGTTTTTGCACTGCGAATCAATAAGATTCAAGCTCTGTCACATTAGCTATGACCCGAAAAATAGACAGTAGCAGGAATGTATTTTTGAGACACCCTATATTCTTGCGTTGCTATAGTTTTTATGACATACCCAATACTGGCGCACACCCAGTTGGCAACACACAACTTAGTGCACTCCTCAAACGTGGCCGGTTGCGTGTTGCTGATTGTGGCCACGTCCGCGGCGTGCCGGTCGTGCAGACCCGGAATGTGGACGAAGTGGTAGTCGGCTGGGTAATAGTAAGTGTGAGAAATTCTACACACAAATTTTTTGCCAATTTTTCTCAGATCATTCATGGTTGGTAACGTAGCACCATGAGATTTCTTTGTGTTCGACGACACACTTGATGTTCAAAATTTGAAAGGTTCGATGTTCGATTCGACAAGTTGGTTGCTTCGCACGTTTGATTTGCAGATTTCTCAAATATCAAACATTGTGTGAATTGTGCACGACAAGAATAAAAAAGAGTGGCAAACGTGTGTATATTTCATGCCATGCTTACCGGCTCGATACTCACACAACGGGTAACATATCGGCTTTTCGCAGTCCATGTCGTTCAGACCTGCACGAAGTTAGTAGCTAACCGATGGAAATGTTTGGAGACACAATATTGCTCAAATTATTATCCGTCACAGAACAAAATTTATGCGCCTTATTCGTGCGGTTATCGTCTTCAAACCTGAAACGCAATATATGAATGGCGTACCAGTTGTCTTGCCGTCTCCATACGACATCGAACATTTGGCACCCGGACTGTTCGGATTCTGGTCGCGTATGCCATAGAACATTTGCCAGTATTCACTCGGGGATGCGCCGTTGAACCAGTGACGTGTCCAACCTATGACATTTCCAATTTTTATTCGATTTCAAGCCAGTTCTTTGCATGACGTTCTCACACTGTCCATTTGATCCTTAAAGGC
>JASAMV010008832.1:0-18418 GCA_030248065.1 Rhynchonema sp. JSB1_4
GGTAGTATTTTGTTTTGTTCCGTTCCAACAACTGACGGCATGGCCTGTTGTTTGCGATTGCGAACGAAGTCATAAACAAAAACAAGTGAAGCAAAGACAAGACTGCATTCGAGCGGATCATATTTCAGAGAGAAGCACTCACCCACCTCCAGTTGTTATTTCTGTTGACCTCTGCTCTGCCTCGTCGAGACAGGCACAAACGTTTTCCCAATGACCAACGAAAGCGCACATCGCATTTTTTGGTCTGCTGATCCTCAAATCATTGTTGTAATTGTGATTTGATTGATTGACTGACCCTGCTGAAATCATTCTGCTATTCTCATTTCCAAAGCTTGATTCATTCAACTGTGCCACGACGAGGACCTGACCAGACCAGCAAGCAAAGCATCCAACAGAAGTTACTTCCATTTTCCAAAATTCTCTGTCGCCAACCTGGTGTAACGACGACGAGCATCTTCACTGACGCAGCAACCAAATCCATTTCTGATCCCCAAAATGGCTGATTTCGATCCATGTGAATGCGTGTTCAGCCAGGAAGCAGCCATGAGACGACTGATATCGCTAGTTTGTATGACTTTTTGTTTTTTTTAGAAAGTATCAGTCAATCAAATGTACAGTATTGGAGGCGCTAGGCGGGGAGAGGTGTGCGTGGGGAACGGAAAGAAGGGTGCACTGCAGTGTAGTTCCTGGGGGGGAGGGGGGGTCCCCCCTCGGGTACGTCTGTTCCCCCTCCATGGTACGCCTGCCCCACTGTTCCCCCTCCGGGTACGTCTGCTCCCCCAATTTTTACCTAAAATAGGCAAATTTTGGCCTAAAATAGGCATTTTTAGGCATAAAATGAGTGATTTTTAGGCCAATGTCGTCAAAAATCGCCAAAATACCCTTTTTATTGAGATTTTTTTCTTAAAAGGGGCAAAAATGACCCAAATTTTCGACCTCAAAAAATGACTTTTCTCCAAATTTGGGTTCTCCTCCCCCTTCCGGGTCCGTCCCCCCTTCCCCCCCAGGTGGGTACGTCTGTTCCCCCTCCGAAAAAAAGGGGGGTACCGCCTGTTCCCCCTCCGGACCAGGAACTACACTGGTGCACTGATCACATAATATTTGCCTGAGCTGGCTGCCAGCGGCGCAACCAGATTTTTGGCACACTATGGACCAGTGGTGCAGCTATTCTGGCGGGGCGGACGGCAACCTACTGTACGTACCACCGAAAACGAGGGGGCGGTAACCCACCTTACCTAGTGTACCGGCCGAGTTAGGGGGTCATCCGAGCATTGTTGGAGCTGGAGGTACTCTGGAGGGGGATGGGATACCTACTGTACCGGTGTCAGGGAGGGGAGATGCCGATGCCTACTGTACCAGAGCCAGTGTAGTTCCTGGGGGGGAGGGGGTCCCCCCTAAGGTACACTAACCGCCGCGACCAAGGTACACTAGTACATTAACCGCCGCGCCAGGTACACTAACCGCCTCAATTTTTGCCAAAAAAAATCGGCATTTTTAGGCCTAAAATGGCCATTTTTAGGCCTAAAATGGGTGATTTTTAGGTCAATGTTGTCAAAAGTCGCCAAAATATCCTTTTTATGGAGAATTTTTTTCCAAAAAGGGGTAAAAATCGGTCAAATTTTCTACCTCAAAAAGTGACTTTTTCCTGATTTTGGGTCTTCCCCCCTTCCCCCCCAGGGGAGGTACACTAACCGCCGCACGGAAAAAAGGGGCAGGCACACTAACCGCCGCGCCGGACGACCAGGAACTACACTGACCAGAGCAGATGGCTTGGGAGGACTTCGGCTTGGTATTGATACCTTAGGGCGGTAAGGTTTTTGGGTGAAAAATTTTAATGTTTTTATTATGTGTGGAATCATGTGAAAATGTAGTATTTGCGCGCTCTGAAATGGGTACTTTTTAGGTCAATGTTGTCAGAGGTCGCCAAAATACTCTTTTTATGCAGAATTTTTTCCAAAAGGGGCAAAAATAGGTCATGAAAAAAGGTGCCCGACCTTGCCAATGTTTTCTTTCAAGCCATGCATTACAATCCAATTCGTGTATCAGTAACAAAAATGGCTAAAATTTAGACAAAAGTAAAAGTATCATGTCAAAGTGAAAAGGTATGAAGTGCAAAAAATTGTGAGTTTACGTAAAAAATATGTTTTTTTTGCAAGCAGTGCTGTGGCTACTTTGGCGGGGCGGGTAGGGTACATAGGTGCAAAAATCCGGGGCGGTAGGGTAGTGCATCTAGAATTTTGGAGAATCCGGATTGGGGGAAGGGATTTCGGTGCTATTAAGTGCATATAGCGCGCGATTTTTTACTCTTTTAAGGGCTGCCGGTCGAAATTTGGGCATTTTTGACCGAAAACTGGGCATTTTGACGGAAAAAAATCGGGGCAGGTAGGGTACCAGGGCGGGGCGGGAAGAGGGGTAGTGTACCAGGTCGGGGCGGGTAGGGCATCAATGCCATTGGGTGACCCCAAACCCTCCAGCCACAGCACTGTTTTCAAGCAAGAAAACGCATGAAAAAGTGACAAAAAATCGCGCGTTGGCTGAGGGTGCAAAAAAACGCATGAATGACAGAAAAGCGGCGATTTTTTTGCCGCACAAGCTAATTGTGTCCAGGGCTTTAATCACACGGGACCTCAACCTTTCAGCTGCGAAACTCACAAGGATACTGCACGGACTCCGAATGTGTGCAAGAAAGTAAGTTTTCCTTTTTTTGTGGAGAAAGTGGTGGCTGTACGATAGATTGCAAACAAGCGCATGGAATGCCTCTGTTGGTTGCAGTGCCCGGCCCCGAGGGCACCGACGGTCTGTTCGGCGGTGCGAACACGATGTTCATGATCATGATGATCTGGATGGTGCTCGCGCTGGCATTGTTCTTCCTCAGACCAAAAACGATGCGACGTCCGCAACAGGAGAAGCCGGGACCAAGCAATCGACGGGTTTGTCATTTGGTTTATGAAAATAAAGTGGCGCAATTGTCAATAAACTTTCAGGATCACGACGAACCGCCGGTGCCCCCTGTTCGTTAGGCATCGCGGCGATGTACGGACTCATCTCCACTTGAATTCGAATGAATTATGCCATTTGTAACTTGTAAATATTTTGTGGGAACGGCGTAATCTGAACACCACGCACGAGCTGTGATTACATTTTGTACAGTTGACACACCAGGTTAATGCGCCAAGGTGCCAACACGAGCTCTATTTGAAACTGATGTAACTTTCAACTCAAGAAGTAAAGAACAAGAAACCCATGGTTTTTTTATTTTATATTCTATTCCCGAATCAGTAGCCACGTTTCATTAACCTGCTACCCACAAAAATGGGCTCGTGCTGGTGCAGTGGAATTAAACATATTCTACTAACATTTTCTGGAAATCTAAGATTCCAATTGTATGGGTGTTTTTCTTAACAGCTTCTGAGTTTTGATTAGTTGAGCGGCCAGAAAAGGTAAGTTGTTGCAGAGCCGCAGCCGGTCATTCGAGAAATTTTGGAGTTTTACATTGCCTTTGATATTGGAAGCTGAATGGCAGAATTCTCGAAGACGACGATTTCAACGTTTTGATGTTTGCGGCATCCGAGAATTCTACCATTTTTGTCAACTGAGCGGGCACAAAGCATAAAGTGCTCTGGCTCTGCTCAACAAATGGACTAACGTGTAAAATAGTCATTGAGTTGCACCATAAATACACCGATTTGAAGCACATATCAGTTGAATCTTCGTGCTGCTTTGACCTTGTGACGTGCAGTGCAAACATTTTGGAATCATACAGTATGGGTTGCTCTCACAATTATTTTAACAAACTATGCGACGTATGATATTCACAGGATTTTGTGAACACCACGCAGTGCCTGCTGACTTGCGAGAAATGTGTATAAAAGTTATATTGGGTCGATAATTTACTTGATTTTATTTATTAAACTGCCCAGGCACGTTGACCAAAAGATTCCTGCACCCGAAAAAACCACGTCTTTGGCAGAGTATCAATCATCAGATCAAACTTGTTGATCGCACAGCACCGTATTTACTACGGTCACGAAATTCTACCGTGCCGGACCAACAATTTGGGAAACTTATCCCGAATAGCAGAGAAGCAACAAACTGGAGAAAGCATGTGTCCAAATCAGATACGATTGCAGATCACCAAGTTGGATACAGGCCAGTGTCGTGTGCTACATCCGATTATTGCCATCCTTTCTGCGTTGTTTCAACAAACGAGCTATCGACCCGTATCCCTTGTGCGTCACCACCGTTTCGGCATCTGGTTCGAACGGCAGAATGTCCCTACTCAAAGCCTCCAGGCTGGGTGCCCCCTGTTGATGTGCGGGCGCCTCGACCGTTGGCGTGCAGTTGGCCTGATCAACACTGTCACCTTTGTTGGTCGTACTCTGGTTGGAGGCAATTGCTGGAGATGACGTCGAAGCATCTGTAATCGTACAGTCTAAATGTGTCAGACAAAGTGGCTTTATGTAAGATAATCGTGGACTACAGACAGAGGCGTGCCTAGTATAATACTGCGATATGCTGACAATCCGACCGACACCCCGGGTCAAGCAACGATGACACTGGTGCTGGACTATGTTGACGAAAAATGGCAATGCATAATACGGGCGTTGAATGCTGTGGTGTGGTGGCGTTGGGAAACAAAAAAAACAATGACACTGGATATTCAAAAGCCGAAACTTTGGATACCGGGTGCCCAAAATAAAAAAAATGTCGGATACAGTAAATTTCCAAATTTGCTGCCGCACAATAAAATACGCCCCGAAGTTAAAAAAGAAGCGTATAACTGGTATTTAGCCTATAAGTTATAGTCCAACAACAGCTAATGCAGAATTTATGTCCACTGCGTTGCCTGATCCGCCAAGCACATAACGCGTGATGCAACATTATAAACACACCCACGCAGCCAGCCAACACACACAAGCTGACTGCCTGTCTGTGCTTGTAATGTTGCATCACGGGTTATGTGCTTGGCGGATCAGGCAACGCAGTGGACATAAATTCTGCATTAGCTGTTGCTGGACTATAGCTTCTAAGTGTATTTCTCTTGTGACGTGTCATCTAATGTGATATTTAGGCGCGATCCAAGGTAAATCTAGTCATTCTTTATCTGTACTCAACATGCGATAAAAGTAAAACATTGACAAAGCCTCCCGCTCGATCTTTAATGTCCAGATCTGAACCCGAAAATCAACCGTTGAAACATTCCGGTAGCAGCTTATCAGCCAGCCGGGAAGCTGTTTCGGAACTGCGCGTGGTCAGCTTTCGGGTTTAGAAGTAGACATTAACAACGGGGCGTATTCCATTGCGCGGCAGCAAATTTAAAGATTTACCATACCAAGCAGTTGTCCCTCAAAATAAAAATGTCGGATACCCAGGGTAGTTGTCCAAAAGGGTGAGAAAAATTGAACAAAACCGCTGAAGGAATAAAAAATAGACATTTTAGAGGTTGGGTTTGCGTTACAAAGCGATCCTGAGCATTCTGAACAAGGCAAATATGGTCGATTTTTACGGTTTTCGGAAAAATATTGGGGTAGGATATCCCTGCACAAAAAGTCAGGATACCGGATACCGCTGGCAGGAGAAAAAATGAAGATACCGGATACCGAAGGGGTAACACCTCCCCCATCCCCGCTGCTGGTTGAATCTTAGACCGACCATTTTTCTCAGGGCTGTCAGTCAAGTCGATGGTTTCGCTCAGTCGCAATTTTTTTTCAAGTGATCTATCTTCGGCGACCTCTTCATCGCTGTCATTTTCGGACAGATATCGTTTATGTTTTGGCCTTTCCCGTTCATTTTGTCGTCGTTTCTCATCAACATGTTCATTCAGTAAACGAAGAAATTGATCACGCGTCGGGGCGCGATAGGGAGTCGGCTGAAACATTACACAAAAAAATTTGATTTATTGTTTTAAATTAACATCCTGGGAGAGGATACGTGCTCAACCAAAACTATGCACACAGCCAAAAAGCGTTTTAACGGAAAGAATGAAATTAGGGCGAACCGGTTCTCGAGCATGTTTCGCCGGACAATTGAAGCCCTCGTACCAGTAAACTTTCCTTTCGTCCACTTGATCTGAAATATCAAGAATGCTTATCACCGAATATGATTTGCACCCAAAATTGTGTCAACCCAGCCCGTGAACCGCACAACCTTCATAGATCTCTCCTTCCTCATCGGCAAGATGGCTGTCTGAAATAAAAGGCAAGATATCGGCTGCGATCGGGATCCGGCAGCATATTACAAAATACTTCGTTCTGACTGCACGTGCCTTTCGAAACGTGGAATGTCAAAAGATTGTCCTTGGTGTGGGCCAGCGACTGTTCCAGATAACCAGGAGGGTACCCTTCAATAAAGCCACGTTCGCGCATACGATACACGTACGGAGGCAAACCGTTGCGATCTATACCGAGCGCAGTTCGCAACCGATTGCTAAAATTAACATTATTCATTTCAATTTTATTTCAGATCAGGGTAGCATTCTTTGCAATGTCAAGTAGACACAAGAACAGTAAATTTTCAAATGCCCTGTATGTAATTACCCTGGTAAAAATGCTATTTTTTCGCTGAAGGTTGTTAATTTTGAATAATACTTACAACTAGGGTTCAAACGTAATCTCGTTCCCGAAGTTCGGGATACCGAAGCGATTCTGATTTAGAACTTGCAAACCCGTTTGAACCTTACAATACGTCTTTATATGCTACATTTAAATGTCAAACCTCACCTGATGACACCGGGAGTCACCGGAGGTCCATCGTCCGGCTTGAAGAAACGCTCCCTGAATATGGGATTATGGACTTGTTGATATGGACTGGAATTTCAGTTTACCATTTGATCTGAGATTTTTAATTTGCATCTTTTCATTATTCATTTCATCCTTGAAAGATCAGAGCATGTCCTTCGTCCAATGAGCAAAACTCAACTAACTGAGCTGTTCTTCGTTTGTCTTGAAACTGGCGTCTGTTCCTCGCGATCTCGCGTTCGTTCCGTGGCTCAGAACAATCAGCAATATTGTGACCGGTCTGACCGCAGTTGAAACAAGCGCTCCGGTTGCTTAAAGTGGTGAGCACAGTTTTCAGTCTTGGATTCGTTGGTTGTCGCGGATTTTGAATTCGAATTGCACGATTTTGTTCTCACATAAAATGTACAAAATAAAACGCGGAAGCAACGAAAACATATGATCAACATGTTATTCGTTCGCTTGTTCGAAAAATGTAGTTACATAATGAAACATACGCGCTCCTTGGGGTTGATTGGGCGCCCACCCCTGCTTCGCCATCGCCGTTATCCAGTCCAATAATGATGCCGTGGCCGATTGCCGAATACCTAAACAACGATATTATGATGAGAAAAAGAAGATCAGCAAGTGAGAAGCAGTGTAGTTCCTGTCCCGGCGGTGAAAGTTAGTGTACTAGTGGTACTTTGGTCAGCCAAATTAGTGTAGCATAGGTAGGGTTTGAGGTCGGGGAGTACCTGACACAGGGATCGGTTGATCGGTATCGGGGGGGGGGGTCTGCCGTTACCCGATACCCGATACTTGGCAAATGCCGATACCCGATAGTTCATGAAAAAAGCCGATACCCGATACTTCGAAAATAACCCGATACTCGAACCGGTTTTTAATCTCGAAAAGCATGCCGACACCCGATACCTTCCGATTCCTACCCGACGCCCGGAAGTACACGACACCAGACTAGGGTTAGAGAGATGTCGGGTGTCGGCTGTCGGGTGCCAAAAAAGTGTAGGTGTCGGGTGTCGGGTACCCCCAGATGTCTGGTGACCAGACAGTTTCAGAAAAACCCGACACCTGACATCTTGTGTTTGCAATAGCAGACAAATTTTGGTTCATTTGCATCAACAGTGCATGTTTTGGCTCAGGTTACTAAAGTTTTTTTATAAACACCAAAATGTCACATTGTACGTCTTCGGAAACATTTGGTTCGAAGAAAATTTTCTCTCAAACTTCTTCTCTCAGTAAAACTGATGTTTTGAACCGCAAGTGTAGGGTTTTTGGGAATGGGACCCGACAGCCGACACTTGCGGTTCAGAACATCAGTTTTGCTGAGAGAAGTTTGAGAGAAAATTATCTTCGAACCAAATGTTTCCGAAGAGTCGAAGACGCAGAATGTGACATTTTGGTGTTTATGAAAACACTTGAATTCAGTAACCTGAGCCAAAAAATGCTCTGTTGAAGAAAATGAACCAAAATTTGTCTGTTATTGGTCCAAAAACAAGATGTCGCGTTTTTCTGAAACTGTCTGGTGTCGGCTTTTTTCAGGAGGCAACCGACACCCGACACCTACACTTTTTTGGCACCCGCCATCCGACGTCTCTCTAACCCTAACCACGGGGGCCCCTCCTCCCTCCAGGGACTAGTGAAGGAGCAAGTGCAACCAAGTACACTTGCGGGCCGGAAAAAAACCGTTTTTTTCGGAAAAAAAACCCGAAAAAACCGTTTTTTTCCGAGGCCCGAAAAAAAACGGTTTTTTTCCAAAATTTTCCGAGATATTTTCAAGGGTTGCGAAAGGATGTTGTTGGTTGGTTTATTGCTCTCAGTGACGCATAAAATCATGCACATAAATTAGTGATAGAAGCAAAGTTACAAGACCGGGTGGGACAATTACGGAAATGAAAATAGTTACAACACTGGTTATAACAAAACCACAGCAAATAAAAGCTACAAAAAGCGCCAAGGAGAGAGAAAGATCACGAACATCAGGGCAGATCACAGGACAAGTTAACAGAACTGAAAATTATGCATTAATCCTCGTCCTCGTCAAACGACAAATGTCGGGCTCAGAGGGCGCATATTGGGATCAGTCCATATTGTCAACAGTCCAGAACAGATGGTGGGTTGGTGATTGTCAAAACCAATGTAAGTCGGTGCTAAACAGTTCAAAATGAGCACTTTTTAATCTCCAAGTGCATTTTAGCCTGTTTCAGGCCATTTCCCGACAAAATTTTGTCCAAAATAGGCGTTTTTGGACCATGGGTATCCTTAAGTACTGGAAAAATATTTGGAAAAAACGTTTTTTTCGGAAAAAAACGTTTTTTTCCAAAAATATATTTTGCGGAAAAATACGCAAGTATACAACCAAGCAAGAAAACCAGCCAGCTGGAGGGGTCAGCGCAAGAAAGCTAACTAGTTGGCCAGGTACATAGCTCCTCGATTTTGGTCCAGAAGTAAAAACAGGAGCATAAAAATTGGTCGAAATCATGCTGGAATGAGCCTCAAAATGTCTATTTTTGTGCACTTGTGAGAAAATTTAAGCGAATTTGGCTACCTTGGGCCGTAAAATGGCCATTTTGACATTTAAACATCTTATTCCGGATGAAAAAAAAACGTTTTTTTTAACCGAAAAAAAACAGGTCCATTTTTTGGACCGAAATATTTTAGCTGCTAGTTAATAATACCCCAGCCCAAAATGGCTTAAAAAACGGGCCAAAATCGACCAAAAGTGCAAAAATTTGCGCGATTTATGCACATTTTAACCTATAAAAATTCAGTTCTCTTGACAGTAGTATGGTACAGTACCGTAAAAACCTAAACACATTTCAACCTAAACCTAAACATCATTTCAAACCCATTTTTAGGGGTTTTTGGGGGTAATTAAACTAATTAAATTAAATTCAATAAAGTTAATTGAACAATTTTTCAGGTTCGGGTCAGTGAATTAATAGAGGCCCCCCGGAATAGAGCCCCCAAAATGGGGTCAGTGAATTAATAGAGGCCACCTTCTATTTAGGTTTTCACGGTATTTCTCCTAAAATTTCTTCCCCCTCCACCTCCCCCCAAAAAATTCTGGGTACAGTACCCCGGTATCTCCCCCTTTTTGGCCGCAACGCAAGGTACACTATCTCCCTTCCACATCCCACTCAGAAGTAGCTACAGCACTGGAAGTACCCCATACCCATAAAAAAACTAAATCACAGAGTGCAACTCACCGAGCAATTGGCAACTCATGATTGACAACTTTTTGTGGTTCAGCAGCAGCATCAGCAATCTCCGCTTCTTTGGCCTCGGTTGACATTTTTGTGGCAGCAAGGAGAACTGGATGGTTGATGTGCCTAAACGATTAAACATGCACTACGGTTCCATATTTTTCGGAGAGGCGGTTAGGTACCGTATTGTCGGAAATAGAACCCGGGGGTCATTTTGGGGGGTTCAATTTATGGGGGGGGGTCAATTCAGTGTTGGAGGTACTCTGGAGCATAGTAGTGGCTGGGGGGGGGGTTGGGGGGTTACCCCCTCGCAGTACTCCTCTCCCACAAAACCCGAGGGGGGGTTGGGGGGGGGGGGGTTGAGTACTTACTTCTCACAGTCACAACCAGTGATGTAGTTGGTCCGAGCAAGAAAGCTAGCTAGCTGGAGGGGTCCGGCACAAGAAAGCTAGCTAGCTAGCCGGGTACCCCGATTTGGGGGGGGGGGTATTGGTCCAGAAGTCAAAAACAGCGGTATAAAATTTGGTCTGAATTATGCTAAAATAAGCTTTAAAATGCGTATTTTTGTGCACGTGTGAGAAAATTTGAACGAATTTGACCGTTTTGGCCCATAAAATGGTCATTTTGGCACTAAAATCAACACTTTTCTTACTTGATGACTGGAGCAAGAAAGCTAGCTAGCCAGTTTGGGGGGGTATGGGCACAACTCCAAATCATACCTCTCACAAGCAATTTTATACCTTTTTAAGGCAAAAATCGGTGTTTTTCGACCTTATTTTCCCAAAAATCGCGCGCTGCGCGCGCAAACCCACCCATAATACCTATTTTTAGGCGATTTTCGGCGAAAATTTTGAAAAAGTACTATTTTTACCTCAATTTTTGGCCAAAATTGTATCACAAAAACGGTGTTTTTTCGCCTTTTTGGGTGACCAAACAAAATCATACCTCTCACGCTTCCGGTCCCAACCCCGCATCATACTTACCTCCCACACATGGGCCTGCCACTACACTGCTCTGGAAGGGGGGGAGATACCTACTGTACCGCGCTCGGAGAGGGGGATACCTACTGTACTAGAGCCAGTGTAGTTCCTGGAGGGAGGGGGGTCCCCCCTCCATGGTACGCCTGCCCCACTGTTCCCCCTCCGGGTACCTACGTCTGCTCCCCCAATTTTTACCTAAAATAGGCAAATTGTGGCCTGAAATAGGCATTTTTAGGCATAAAATGAGTGTGTCGTCAAAAATCGCCAAAATACCCTTATTATTGAGATTTTTTTCCTAAAAGGGGCAAAAATGAGCCAAATTTTCGCCCTCAAAAATGACTTTTCTCTAAATTTGGGTCCTCCCCCCTTCCGGGTCCCTGCCCCCCCCCCCCCCACGTGGGTACGTCTGTTCCCCCTCCGAAAAAAGGGGGGTACCGCCTGTTCCCCCTCCGGACCAGTAACTACACCGACCAGCGCCGATGGCCTGGGGGGTTATGTACCTAGGGGGGTTTGGGGGAGGGGGTTGGGAGGTTAGGTTTTGGGGTGAAAATTTATAATGTGTTTATTATGGAATTATGGAATCGTGTGAAAACGTAGTATTTGCGCGAATTTGGGGTAATTTGTTGAGGTAAAAAGCACTGAATTTACACTAATTTTGGCCATTTTGGTCAAAAATTGGCACTTTTGAGGCAAAATCGGGGGGATACCTACTGTACCGAAGTGAAAATCGGGGGGGGGGGATACAGTATTGTGGGAAATAGAACCCCCCATTAGTCCCCCCTTGACCCCCCCTCATGGCTCGAATGAAATCCCCCCTTATTGACCCCCCTTATAACCCCCCCCCACCTTCACCGTACCACAGATTGGTGGTATGGTAGGCTGTGTTGTTGTGTCAAACGTTGTTTAGCTGTGTACACAACAGATACTAGCATATTGCCGCTGCTATCAAATACTAAACAGACATTAGACATATTTAGCGATGATTTTTTTCGTCGGGGGCCAATGAAATATACCCCCCATATGACCCATAATGAACCCCCCCAATACCCCAGTAAAAATAGACCCCCGTTCTATTCCGACATACGTACCTACTTACCATCCAACAGCGATACCTACTTACCAGCGAGTCCCCTATTTACTGCTACCCCCCAACCCCCCACCTCCACACTGGTACGATTGAGCTATAGTATTTTTCTTGCCAGTTTGAGTGTTTGTAGCCCCCCCAGTACGTGTCTCCCCCCTCGCCTGTCCGTAGTTCCCCCCCCGATTTCCCCAGTCCATTTTGACCAATCCGAATAGTCAATTATATTACCTCAATACCCGAATCGCGCGCTACGCGCGCATACTACGTTTTCACACGATTCCACACATATAACACATAAATTCACCCCAACCTACCCCCCCCCCCACCCCCCAACCCCCCCTAGTACTACCCCCCCCCCCCAGCCATGCTCTACAAGCTCCCCCCTCTCCGAGCGCGTACAGAGTATCCCCCCCTCCAGAACCTCCAACACGTGCCCCACTTTCGTATTTGAAAAAAGCGAGCCGACCGCCAGCCAGCAAAAACCATAAGAGAAAAGACAAATCTGTAGAGAGATAGATCTTAAAAACATCGGCCGATCGCAAAGAATAAATCCTCATCAACCGATCTCTTCCGTCTGTCATATCACCTCTATCGATGAGTAAATATTTAAAAGCACCCCCACTCTACCGACGACACCAAAGCAAGCCCCCCTCAGAGTGGGGAGTGTAGCCCCCCCAACAAGTATCCCCCCTCACCTCTCAAGTCTGCCCCGATTGCAAGTACAAGTATCCCCCAGATTTCACCCCGTACAAGTATCCCCCATCCTCAAAGCCATTTATCAAAGACCAAACTAATCAGTTTTCCGAACCCCAACGCGCGCAAACACTCACACGATCCACACAATAACACAAAAAAACCCCAAACCACCCCCCAACCCCCCAACCCCCCCTAGTACAAACCCCCCCACCATCCTCTACATCATCTCCCCTCTCCAGAGCGCGTACATAGTATCCCCCCCTCCAGAACCTCCAACACGCCCCCCCTCACCTACCCCAGAATACCCACCGCCCCCCTCACACCCCCCGCCCCGCTATCTAACAACCAGCCCTTCACTCTAGACCACACCATCACCATCACACACCTTTTAGCCACTCTCCGCCCGATTCTTAAGCCGTAAAGAGAAGGAAGAGTCAAAGCACCTAGCTTACCCCACCCTAACAGCAGCCCACCCGCACATTTCCTTTTTTCAGTCTTCTTCATCGAGAGTTTCGATTATTAAATAGTCACGCATCACGCGCATCCACTCAGCATAGAGTACTGAGAGATACCCACTCCGCTCAGAGAGGATACCTACCATCAAGCCGATCCGTAGTTAAAAAATTTTTATCATCAGAATCTAAAACTTATTTCGCTAGCGCATATCATATATAAAACCGCCAACACATCATTCCCAACACGCCTCGGGGATATTCCACAAATCATATAAAACAAATCAATCCATTCACCACACCTAGCCACCTCTATTCATCACAAAACATCATCTAACTTCACATGAACACAATCACGCACCTCACTGAAAACCCCACTCCCCCCACTTATTCTCTCATATCACATCTAGAAATAAACAACATCAATACTCCCCCTATAACACCCAGAATATATTTAATCACAAACAACACTCACCCACTCAACCAACCAAACAATTCCTCACGCTCTCTCAGCAGACCAATCTAAACGAAATCACACACAACAAATCTCTCATCCATAAACAGCACAACTCTAAAACATTCATAATTCTAAAAAACAAAAAAAACAACATCACCAACGAGGCAAAATACTCAAACCGCCACAATCAATACCAAGCCAGAAAAATAACCACAATCCAAAACCCTACCCAATAACAATCCCGAAAACCATCCATCACCCAATCAAACCTCTAAAACTCCTCACGAGCCAGCGACGCCGAAACATCACACTCACACTACCAACACTTTAAAAACCATATATTCTATAACCAGAGCTATATTTATTCTAGATCTCATATAAGCCACATACAACACACGAACCCACATCTTTCCAAATAACGAGCCAACTTCCCACCAATCCAGAACGAACACAAAAACTTAAAATCCAAATAGCACAGACTAGAATACAACATAAGCAATTAATAATCTATATATCACACCATATCCCCCCCCCCGACCATCCAACGACGAAAAAAATAAAATCCTAACCAAAAACCAACACCTACGCGCAAAAAACAACTCACACACACCAATAAAAAACATCAATTACCCAACCCAACCCCCACCATCCTCATCAATATCCCCCCTCAGCCCCACAGTATCCTCCCTCCAAACCTCTAACACGCACAAGAAAAACTCCTACCGCACAAACACTCAACATAAAAACCCAAAAAACCTCCCAAAAAAAACACACCCCCACCAAAACAAACAAAACCAACCCTCTTTATAGAAAACTACCACACTTCACTCTCACCCCACCTACCCCACACCAAATCACCCCGAACCTACACAAACATTCAAAACAATACTTCTCTAAATCAAACACCACCCACATACAACACGCGCCAACACTTATTCTAGTCCAAACCAACCAATACTCTCAAAAATACCTACTACCCCTCCGAGAGATACCTACTACCAACCATCCTTATTCCCTAGAAAAATTTTAATTTTAATTTAATCTTAAAACAATTCCCAATTAATACAAAAACCACATTAACAAATCAATCAAAAAACACACAAAATAGATACCACTACCAAAATCATACCACTACCCCAAACATCATACCACTACCACGAGATACCACACCTACCCCCAACCCCCCCCCACCCCAACACAGCCCTTCCTCTACAAAAAGAACCACTCAACAAACCCATATCAACCCAACACCATAGACACAAAAACCAAACCCAAAAAAAACAAAAAACACAAAATCCTCAATCACACCATCAAAATCTATCTCCCACCAACCCAACTCATTTCCCCCTCCTTTCCCCCAAAAAAACCCAAACACCCCCCCAAACAAACCAATACCACACCCCCAGAAACCACACCAACCACCATTACCTAAAAAAATTAATTAACAAAACAACCCACCCAATCAAAAAAACCACACACAACCCAAAAAACACCAAAAAAATATCCCCACCCAGATACCACTACCCCCCGACCCCCCCCTATGCCCCCCCACCTCCAACACTGGCCCAAATGAAAAATACCTATAACCCCCTCCCCCAATAATTGACCCAGTGTTGGAGGTGGGGGGTTTGGGGGGTAGCCCCCCAGTACAGTAGGTATCCCCCCTCGCCTGGTACAGTAGGTATCCCCCGCCCCGCTGGTTGGCATGGTACAGTAGGTACCGGATTGTCGGAAATAGAACCCGGGGGTCTATTTTTTTCACTGGGGTCATTTTGGGGGGGTTCAATTTATGGGGGGGTCAATTATTGGGGGGTTATATTTTTCATTTGGCCCCCCGACGAAAAAAAATCATTGTTAATAATGCCCCTTAAAATGGCTTGTTTTAGGTATTTTTTATCTTTAGCAGCGGCAATTATGCTTAAAAAGCTGTATTCTGTTGTGTACACAAGCTTAAACAACGTTTGACACAACAACACAGCCTTACCATACCACCAATCTGGGGGGAGCCCCCCCCCCCCCCCCCCCCCCTGGTACGGTGAAGGTTGGGGGTGGGGTTCTATTAATGGGGGGTCAATTAATGGGGGGTTCTATTTTTCATTTCGAGCCATTTAGGGGGGGTTCAATTAATGGGGGGGGTCAATTAATGGGGGGTTCTATTTCCGACAATACGGTATCCCCCCCCCCCGATTTTCACTTCGGTACAGTAGGTATCCCCCCGATTTTGCCTCAAAAGTGCCAATTTTTGACCAAAATGGCCAAAATTAGTGTAAATTCAGTGCTTTTTACCTCAACAAATTACCCCAAATTCGCGCAAATACTACGTTTTCACACGATTCCATAATTCCATAATAAACACATTATAAATTTTCCCCCAAAACCTAACCCCCCCAACCCCCTCCCCCAAGCCCCCCTAGGTACATAACCCCCCCAGGCCATCGGTTCTGGTCAGTGTAGTTCCTGGTCCGGAGGGGGAACAGGCGGTACCCCGCTTTTTTTCGGAGGGGGAACAGACGTACCCACGTGGGGGGAGGGGGGGGGGACCCGGAAGGGGGGAGGACCCAAATTTAGAGAAAAGTCATTTTTGAGGGCGAAAATTTGGCTCATTTTTGCCCCTTTTTAGGAAAAAAATCTCAATAATCAGGGTATTTTGGCGATTTTTGACGACACACTCATTATATGCCTCAAAATGCCTATTTCAGGCCACAATTTGCCTATTTTAGGTAAAAATTGGGGGAGCAGACGTAGGTACCCGGAGGGGGAACAGTGGGGCAGGCGTACCATGGGAGGGGGGAAGGGACCCCCTCCCCTCCAGGAACTACACTGGCTCTAGTACAGTAGGTATCCCCCTCTCCGAGCGCGGTACAGTAGGTATCTCCCCCCTTCCAGAGCAGTGTAGTGGCAGGCCCATGTGTGGGAGGTAAGTCTGATGCGGGGTTGGGACCGGAAGCGTGAGAGGTATGATTTTGTTTGGTCACCCAAAAAGGCGAAAAAACACCGTTTTTGTGATACAATTTTGGCCAAAAATTGAGGTAAAAATAGTACTTTTTCAAAATTTTCGCCGAAAATCGCCTAAAAATAGGTATTATGGGTGGGTTTGCGCGCGCAGCGCGCGATTTTTGGGAAAATAAGGTCGAAAAACACCGATTTTTGCCTTAAAAAGGTATAAAATTGCTTGTGAGAGGTATGATTTGGAGTTGTGCCCATCCCCCCCAAACTGGCTAGCTAGCTTTCTTGCTCCAGTCATCAAGTAAGAAAAGTGTTGATTTTAGTGCCAAAATGACCATTTTATGGGGCCAAAACGGTCAAATTCGTTCAAATTTTCTCACACGTGCACAAAAATACGCATTTTAAAGCTTATTTTAGCATAATTCAGACCAAATTTTATACCGCTGTTTTTAACTTCTGGACCAATACCCCCCCCCCCAAATCGGGGTACCCGGCTAGCTAGCTAGCTTTCTTGTGCCGGACCCCTCCAGCTAGCTAGCTTTCTTGCTCGGACCAACTACATCACTGGTTGTGACTGTGAGAAGTAAGTACTCAACCCCCCCCCCCACCCCCTCGGGTTTTGTGGTAGATGAGTACTAAAGAAGGGGTAACCCCCCAACCCCCCCCCCCCAGCCACTACTATGCTCCAGAGTACCTCCAACACTGAATTGACCCCCCCCATAAATTGAACCCCCCAAAATGACCCCCGGGTTCTATTTCCGACAATACGGTACCTAGCCGCCTCTCCGAAAATATGGAACCGTAGTGCATGTTTAATCGTTTAGGCACATCAACCATCCAGTTCTCCTTGCTGCCACAAAAATGTCAACCGAGGCCAAAGAAGCGGAGATTGCTGATGCTGCTGCTGAACCACAAAAAGTTGTCAATCATGAGTTGCCAGTTGCTCGTGAGTCTACACTCTGTGATTTAGTTTTTTTAATGGACTTGGGTACTTCCAGTGCTGTAGCTACTTCTGAGTGGGATGTGGAAGGGAGAACAGCGGTACCTTGCCAAACATCGGGCAGACTTACTGTACCAGGCGAGGGGAGAGACTGTACTGCATGGGCTACTCCTCTTAACCCTCCCCCCACCTCCAACACTGAGGGGGGCTTGCCTTTGGGTGTCCGTCTCGTACGAAAAGTGGGGGTGCCACTTTTTAAACTAACCCATATCATTACCTTCAACATTCCGATAGAGGCACTGATAATGAACCAGAACGCCAAAGAAATAATTGCAAGTTTGAAATTGACACGGATAATTATTTCCTTTGCGAATCAGGCACCGATGTTTTCTTAAAGATTTCTATCTCCTCTACCAGACTTTTGCTCAATTTTCTCTTTTATGGTTTTTGCTGGCTGGCGGTCGGCTCGCTTTTTTCCCCAAAAAATACCGCAAACAAGCCATTAGGGGCCCAAATCAGTGTTGGAGGTACTCTGGAGGGGGGGATACCTACTGTACCGCGCTCGGAGAGGGGGGATACCTACTGTACCAGAGCCGATGGCCTGGGGGGGGGGTTATGTACGCGAGGGGGAGTTGGCCGGGGCTAACGGGGGGGTTAGGTTTTGGGGTGAAAATTTTTTATGTGTTTATTATGTGCTAAAATTGTGTGAAAACGTAGTATTTGCGCGCGTAGCGCGCGAATTTCGGGTAATTTGAGGTACAGTCCACCGCGATTTTGCACTAATTTCGGCCATTTTGGTCAAAAATTGGCACTTTTGGGCCAAAATTGGGGGGGGGATACCTATGGTACCAGGCGAGGGGGACACGACCTACCGGGGGGGCCACCCCCCCCCCAGCAATACGGTAACTGAACGAAGGCCTAGACAT